>JASVEL010004482.1:0-127754 GCA_032618575.1 Nicotiana noctiflora | reverse complement strand
CGAATCTTTCTATTGGCTTTCCAATACATTCATGGACAATAGTTCAAGGGCGTGAAGCGAGTACTATACTTCTAGCTGCTTTGCCTTCTTCTTATTATGGCGACCATATTATCGCTGCGGGAATTTGGCTGAATAAGTGCCTGATATGTCGACAGATGAAGGAAGAGAGGATGATTGTGATCAGCTAAAAGTAACTAAAAGCTTCAATGTTTGTCATTGAAAGACAAAGAAATATTATTGCGCGCAGCTTCTGCAGTTGTCTGCTTGTTAAAGAAAGAACTTTTGCTACTCTTCTGTCCTCCTTGATAATGCCAATCTGGTACTATTCCCTTTTTTCCTACCTCATTTTGTTCATCTTTTATATTAGTAGTAATACAAACTCAAATACTGGTAAATTATCTAGTAACATAAATTTGCAGATTTTGTAAGGTAGCTACAATTCATGCAGTCTGTTGGCTTGACATCATATGTATTGTACAAACTCAAATACTGGCACCAAACACATAATATGGTGCATATTTAGTATACAAACTAGCACGGAAATATTCAGGGCTCGAATTTGGCAAGGGAGTTATTAGCAGGAGCATATGTAGAGTAGTGGCTTCAGGTTCATATGATCCCATAACTTTCGACGTGGAGTATAATTATGCGTAAAAGTTCATTAAAATTACAACAAATGGTAGGTCTGAGCCCATAAGTTCAAAAAATATAATGGATTCAATACTAAGAGGCTTAAAATTTGAACCCATAAAGTTTAAATCCTGGATCCACCTCTGATTGTTAGTGAGATTTCCAGGGAGCTGGAAAAAGATGCTGAAAACAGAGCTAGAATTCTGTAATGCTACTGCTAGTAGCCCAAGGAATCGCATTTTTAAGGGAAATTCTCGAAATAAAGAGATGAATAGATGAACAAAATAAGTTCAATAGCGTAGAGATAAGATTTATATAGATAGAATGCCTTCATTGCAAGTGTGGCCTCATTGTTGAGGGCATTGAGTTTCGACAAAAAGAGGTTCAATTGAATTGCCTTGGTTGAAAGATTATACTGTTCAAATAGTATTAAGAGGAGTAATTTGTTTAAATATACAAATTGTTGAATCATTTGACATAAGGGAAGCTTCCACTGTAGTAGTAAAGGTAGGTCGAACATTGCTGTAAGTTGTCGTTTTGATTTTCAGGTGTGACATTCTTGCATTTTTCTTAATCCGCTTGTCAGAATTTCTGGTTTTTTCTGCTGGTTACATGTAATGTAAGTGTACCTAAACATGATTGGAGTAGCTTGTAGGTTGTCCTCCCTGTTTTCTTACAAGGCATAACTTAGACATTAAAACAGTGCCTTATACATTGCCAAGTTTCAAATACTAGTAGATGCTGTTTAGAATTAGATTATGAATTCTGGCATTAAGTTCCATCTCAAAAAAAAAAAAAAAAAATCATTAAGATGATATTCCGGTGAGCATGCTCCCATCACGGATCCCAAGCTCGAGTAAAGGGAGAGTATTGTGTTATGTTGACAACCAAACGTAAAACTTCCCAGTTCATGACAAATAGCCGACCCAAACTTGTTTGGGGTTGATTGTTGTTGTTGTTATCATTAAGAATGAAATTATGTAGGTTACTTTATCGAAGTGTGCTCTTACAGTTAACGATCCCCATTTCCCACTACCCAGTAAGTTTCTTACTCAAGAGTTTTCCTTAATTAGCCTTTTTAACCCAAAAAAAAAAGTTCAAATTTCTTCAGACTTCAATATATAACACATGATCTTTGATAGCAAGGTGTGGAGGACTGGAATTAGGATTGAGGTTAGGCGATAGTCTGGCGTTTTTCTCATTGATCGTGTTTTCTCCAGGACTATTAGCGATTTTTATTTTTATTATTATCAGCATTATTGTTGCCCTTACATTTATTTGCTATCCCTTACAATGCTGATATTATTTTTTTGGTTTCTGTTATTGTACAAATCTATTGCCTCTGAGCCAAGAGTCTCCCGGAAACAGCCTCTCTACCCCTCCGTAAAAGGGGTAGGGTACTAAGGTTTACATATACTCTACCCTCCCTAGACCCCACTAGTAAAATTTTACTGAGTTGTTTTTGTTGTGGTATATAACAGAAAATCCTTGATCCAAAAGTGAATCAAATAATTAAAATTTCAGAAATGAAAATTGTACTTCTAACTAGTGCTGTTTAAGGGAAAGGAAGTCGCGACGTGCCATTATTAATTGATTCAAAACTTTAGCAACTATGGTAATACTGCCAACAATTGACAACAATTAGTTTGTTTACTATCAGAGCACTAAACAAGAAAACACTCTAAAAGCAAGGTATTACATTCCTTTTTCCTAATAAATGAACCAAAGAATCAGTCTACCTAATTGATCCTTCAGAAATGGATGCAACTTTGCAAATACCAGATGATGTAGTGAAAGGCAAATCTTTATAGCAGGCAACCAACTCCTTATTTGTATGCAGATCCAACTGAACAGTTTCCCAAATCTTCTTCTTAGAGTTCAAGACATCATCAGGCTTGCCATCAAACCCGGGGAATGTGACTTGTTCCCCAATAGCAGCATCTTTAGGTGGCTCAACTAATTCAACCTGATGTTGCATCAAATATCCAGATAAATGATCAGAAAGTCTATCCTAATAAAGATAAGTACAGATCACAGGTTACCTTAGTGTGATCGCTATTAGACGCAGCAAGAACCATTGCCTGGGACTTAATCCCCCTCATGCTAACTGGTTTTAGGTTGCATAGAACGCAGACCTTCCGATTCTGAAAAGGAAACGTCACCGAGAATAAATTCACCAGCTCATTTAATATTTGATACTTGCAAAAGGTGGAGAAGCTAAACCTGCATCTCCTCAAGTGGAATATAGTTTACAAGGCCACTAACAACAGTTCTGGGCAGAGCTTCACCAACATCAATCTCTTCCACGTACAATGAATCAGCATTAGGATGTTTTTGTGCCTTTGTTATGAGACCAACGCGGATGTCAAGTCTACTAATGGAAATTTCTCCTTCGACAGTGGCTGGGGCCTTAGATTTGGTTTCAGAAGATTTTTTTGCACGTTCCTTCTTATTACCATCTGATACACAAAATAGAAAAATCAAAGTAAGCCACAATCCATATGATTCTCATGCAAGAATAGAACTAAACTACAGCCATCTACCACGGCGGACTTGAGGTAGAACTAGGATAGGAATCTGACAGGTTCCCAAGGCAGATGCATAAGCATAGATGATTTACTTGTCTCTTTTGAAAGCAAAAGGTATCTTGAAAGCTTTAAGTCTTTGGAACCAACCAGAAATCTTCAGAGACAATGAGGAGTTAGAGGTCTGGTATTAAGAAAACAAGAGGATAAAAAGAGAGATGGCCAATAGGCACAGTCGAGAAGTGCCTCGAGGAGGATCAAAGCTTGCTAACAAATTTATGCCTATAGAAACTACAAGGCTCCATAAATTCTTCATACCCCTGTCGTAGAAATAAATAAACTCATCACAGCAAGTCAAAAAATATGGAAAAAGAAAAACTTCCAACCTGATATTTTTATTTTGTTCAGTTGTTCAGCCATCTTTTTGGCATCAGTTTCTGCCTTCAGAGCCCTATCTGCCCTATCAGCCTGACTTCCTGCAAACTTCTCTCTGTAGAATTCAACTTCTTCATCTTTCTGTATATTATCATCAACAACAATTATAAACCAGCCAACAAATGAAAGAATGAAGAAACATGCAGTAAAAAAAAGACTGAAATGCATTACCAGCTCCTTGAACAATGGTGCTGGTGTTCCAATTTTGTGACCTGCAGGTATAATGTTCCATGGTCTTTTGCTATTGGCAACATCACCTTTTTCATCAGCCAGTGAAAGTTGTGTTTCAGGAGGCAAGTTGAGCTGCTTAAGCACCTGTGAATCAAGAGAGAAAGCATCAAACACCTAAGCACAGACAGATGGCATCAACACAAAGTTCAAGTTTGCAATGATGGCAACAGAAACACTACCTCATGTGAAAAAGAGGGCATAAATGGCTCTAAAAGACATGCCAGAAGATAGACTAGACCACAAGCAGTTCTCATCACTATGGAACACGAATGCCTATCTTCCTTGTAAAGTTTCCAAAACTGACTCTCCTACAGAAAGAAATACAATGTGATGACCCTCAACAATTTGAGATCAGAAACCATAAGAATACCCATAGGTCATTACCTGTCACATGAAAAGTTCAAAATTTCAGCTAGTTAAATTTTTTTTTTTTTTTTTTTGCTTGATAATTCAGCTAGTTAATCTAAAATGAGAGTCACATCGCATAGCAGTTATAGATCAAAAACCCAGATAGCTAGAAAGTATTTGACAGGATTACCTGCAGATAACCGTTTCCTTCACCAGAAACAGACATCGCAACCTTCAAGCCTTGCTTTAATTTAACCTAGACGAATTGCAACAGATACGGGTTATCAAGCATTGGAGATCAGAGCACCAATCAAAATAGAATAAGATGCAAGAAAATGTGTCACCCGTGGCGGATGAGTCACTTGATTATCGTGGCTTCATTTTCTTTCTTTCTTTCTTTTTTATTTTTCTTTACTTGTAAAATAAGATCACATGACTCCTAGTTCACTAAAACTGAGAGAACCCGTGGCGGATGAGTCACCTTCTCCATGGCTTCTATATACTGCTCCACGTAATTTCCAACTTTTTCACCCAATGCCTTTGTCAAGGGATGTGATTCCGCCCCTTCAACATCAGGAATAATGGAACCATAACCTGAAGCTGTATGAGGGCATTGTCAATAAAGATCTGGTAGATATGAGAGAAAAGGGGATAAGACTTTTCCCCCCGGTAAATATGAAGGAATCTATTAGCAAAATGTACTACTTTCACCCAAGTTACCCAACATCTTTTCCTCTAGTAAAATTTTCTTCCTTCATCTTTTTTTTCTGCTTTCTAATCTTATTCCCTTTTCTATTAACGGTTTCTGCTTCTAAAATACTAGTATCACAATTCAATGAGGCCAAGTAAGAGACCTTTTTTTTTTCATTTGTAAGAAACATAAATAGAGATTTGCAGCAATCAATTAGACAAGCACGGGATACTAACAACAGAAAAAACATGAACAATGTAGTAAACCACGTCATTTTTTAATACATAAACCGGAGGGATTGTAGCGAAAAAAATAAGCTGCCCAAACTTTTGCAAAACACAAAATACCAACAGAGAAGCAACTTTGACAACTAAAAAATCCATCAACAGGGAACAACTAAGTAAATATTTAAAAGAACAGGTCGCTGAAATACCTGAATCTTTTGCGATGAAGCTCAAGACTCTATTGACAAAATTGCCTAAGTTGCTTAGCAACTCACTATTTAACTTTGCTTGTAGGTCTGCCCATGTAAATAAAGTGTCTGAGACCTAGAATAACCAAAAATATTTAGTGATAGAATGGCATTACAAAACTGGGAAATATGGAACAGCAAAAAACATTGTCAAAGCAACATGGGCCCACCTCTGGCCTGTTTGTCAGCAAGTAATATCTCCATACTTCTACAGGAATATTTGTATCTTTTGCATCATTACCAAAAACTCCTATACCCTTGCTCTTAGAGAATTTGCCTGATTAGGACAACCAAAAAAGAGAAGGGAAAGATTTTCAAGTCAGAAAACATGGAATAATGTAATATTAACTAGTATCGCCAAACTAAAGTTTCAAGAAGCAATTACATATTGCAACGCTCAACTAATTTCTAATTAACCTGCTTCATAGTTCAAATATTCTGTTACACTGATAGTTTTCATAAGCGTCCAGTTTTCACCAGTTCCGAGAAGTGTAGATGGGAAGATTACCTGGACATACAAAATAGATTAAAAACCCCCTAACTTCACAAAATTAGTTGGCTACCAGCAAAGAATTTCAAAGATTTTTAAAACTTACTGTGTGAAAAGGCACATTGTCCTTGCCCATAAACTGATACAGTTCCACATCATCTGGATTCTTCCACCACTTCTCCCACTCGGTTGTGTAGCATGAGGTGATTGAAACATATCCAATAGGAGCATCAAACCACACATAGAAAACCTAATTACCAATCAATGAATGTGAAGCTAAGATCTTAGATAACAATTTTGTGAACTTCAAATAAAATCAACAGAATAGAATTTATAGCCGGTTGTGGACTAGCAATCACAAAGTTATGAGTTACAATCAATCGTTTTCAATCAACCAACCTTATCCTTGTATTTTTCATGTGGTACTGGAACCCCCCATTTCAAATCTCTAGTTATACACCTTGGTTTAAGTCCTTCTCTAAGCCACGCATGTGTTGTGTAGATAGCATTCTGACTCCATCCCCCAGCCACTGACATGTTGTTGACATATGCTTCTAATCTATCCTTCAGTAAAGGGAGCTCAAGAAACAAATGGTCTGTATCTCGGATACATGGGGTGTTGCGACAAACCTGTTGAGTAACCAAGCAAAGACTTAAGCAGTTAGTAAATTTACCACATCCGTAATTTTTGTCAAATATGAATCCATTAAACTTTCTAAACATCCTTGTACTCTTAGTCCAATATATGAATAAGATTATGAGGAACTTTTGTGCTTCCAATCCTTCGTACATCAATTCCATTGCAAGAAAATTAATCGTCTGCAAATCATGTGATTCAGCTCAAACAAACTATCAAATATCTTGCTGAAGGAATTTGCACTCGTTTTCAAGAAACTGATGTGTTTAACTAAAATGAGAGTATACAACATAAAACCCAGTAAAGAATATGCTGCTAAGATGAAAGCATATAAATCAAACCTAGTAATGAATATGCATCTAACAGAATATGAGACAAAGTGCGAACCTTGCATTTTGGCTCCATTAGTTCTGTGGGATTTAAAAGTTTCCCACACTTTTCACATTGATCTCCTCGTGCAGAATCATAGTTGCAACCTGGTGTTGGACAGTTACCCTCTACAAGTCTATCGGCTAAGAACTTTTTGCAAGTGTCACAGTAAAGCTGCATAAGAAAATGAACTTCAGCTAAGGAAATGTCAACTACGTTACAGCTGTGGTCCGTGCAACTTCAATTAAAGAAGTATTTAAAAGCTTGATGACTTGAAATCATACAGATATTTTTGGTGAATTTCCTTGAATTCAATGACATTTCTTATCGCTTCTTTTGTTGGAATGGATTAAATTCTAGTATGTTCACGTGTACGGTAGGAAGCCAACAAAGCTAATGCTAAACATGTAGCAATAGAAGCACACAACAGTTGCAAAAGCTAATTCCCAGGGAAATAATCCATACTACAATCCAGTACCTGTTGCATTGTATTCTCAGAAAGCCAATTATTCTCAAGGAGCTTTTTGAAAATTGCTTGACAAACTTCTGTCTGCTGTGGCGTTGATGTGCGTCCAAATTCATCAAAGCTTATGTCAAACCATTTATAGACTTCTTTATGAATAGCATGATATCTGCAAAACCCATAAGAGGAGAAAGGAATTGTGAAATGGAGTTGTGTTCATGTTGACTCCCTCTGGTTAAAAATTACATCTCTTACAACCGAATAAAGTAAAAGGATGAATTACAAGGACTCAGAAGAAAGCAAACTTTAATTTTCAAAAGGAAAACCAAGTATATGAATGCTAAATTTTATTGTTCAACTCCTTTCCTGAAGGTGTCTTAACCATGATGTTTTAGCCCACCTCTTTTGGAGCTCTTGGAATAATCATGTGAAAAAGTCTACAGAAATTCATTTAACTGCATATAAACCTACAAATTTCATACTGGTACATCATTTGCTGTTGTCTGGACTTCAATTGCATTAAAATATCTTAGCTCTGTCAATATAACACTTCAATAAACATAAGAAAAAGGATAACTTGGAAGCTTAAAAACCTCAGGAGACTTAAAATTAATTTCCTTGGTCAGTTGGTCCAAAACATAATATATGAATTGCGAAAACTTAACCAATATTTTAATATGTTACCTGCGGCGTGCTTAACTTCACAAAGACACAAATACCACCATGTTCTTGGGAGAAAAACTCGATATTTTTAATAGAAGAGCCATTTGTTCGTCTAATGTCTCTAGGTATACGTAATATGCTTGACAAGAACCTCATCTCTGTCAAAGTAAATGTAACAGCCCACGAGCCGCTAGGGGTTCGCTGTGAAACTTTCCTTGGGCAAATTATACATGGGAATTGGTGGAGAAAGTTAGGGGTCATATAAGAACAAGATAAGGATTCATCTATTGAGGTGTCTTTTGCGTTAAAGCCCAAAGAGACAAAACCGTGAGGTCCAAAAACCTTGAGTTTGTAGGCTAAGTTGCCCCGATACGGCAGTTTAAGTGCCGCATCCGTGTCGACACAATACTAGTATGGATGTGGGTATAGGATCCATGCCAGATCTGGTCAAACAGTTTTTGGTACTTTGACCACGACGGATGAAAAATTTAGAGACGAGATACAATTTGATCTTCGAAATCAGAACCAAAACTAGGGTAAAATTGAAAAAAATAGCATAATTTATCTAGGAAATCAATCCTTTACTTACCTAGAACTTGAGAATAAAAAAGAAATCCACACTTTACAAGCTATATGTAAATATGCCACAAAATTTCTCATAATTAAGAGATATTTTTATACTTTATTTCTTTAATTATTTTTAGCCGGATCCCCGCACCCGTATCCGTTTAGAATCCGTATCTTCGAATCCTAGAATTTCCATCTTGAAGAATCCAAATTTTAGATCGGCACCCGTATCGGACACCCGCACCCGTGTCCGAGCAGCTCGGGTTGTAGGTCACTAGGAGCAACTCTATCATTGCTCCAATGCTCACCTCGCACAATAAAAGCACATACTAAAGCTAATTTTCGACAATCGACTAATCACTACCAATAAAATCTAATGTTTACCATCAAAACATGATAAACCCAAGAACCTAATACCTATTACAAAATTGAAATCTGTAAGTAAAAGATACTTGCAACAATTGACTACTAAATTAGTAATAAAAATCTAATGTTTACGGGTAAAACAAGAGAAGTCTAACAAAATTTCACACCTATTAGCACTTTATGCCTTCCCCAACACCTATCTCACCCACTGAACTTCCTCAATTGCAACAAAAGTATTATTTGGGGGGAAAGGCCATTTCATCTGTCAGTACGACAAAAAATGTTTTCGTCCATGAAGTCATTTTAGTTGTGGAAAATATTTTCCATCGATTCGAGTTTCAGCTGGAAATCATTTTCCTTACCAAATATCCCAATTTCTTACTCTTGCTGCTTACTTACTTAGTAATCTTTTCTTTTCATAACCACCAGCTTGTGCGCACTAATTCCACAGAATGCCTGCTCCCACCAACACTAAGTAGCGAGTAACTAGGACATTATTAATTTATTCCAATCTATCTTATTAATTTATTATTAACATTTAATAGTCAAAAATATCATAAACCATTTTAAATTTTTCCCTTTACACCAAAGGCACCTAAATTCCATAAAAGGCAAATGCAAACTAAATTTAGCTTACTTGTCACAAATTTGCTTAGGAGTACAATTTTCTTCCAAAGCTTTAGTCTCTGTAGCTGTCCCATACTCATCTGTACCACACATGTATATTGCATTGTATCCTCTAAGTCTACAGTATCTCGCGAACACGTCAGCACTCAATACACCTACAAATTCCACCCTAAAAAATCAATTTTTCCAAATCCAAAAATTAAAAATAAAACTATAAATAAATAAAGTTGTACGTACATCCAATAATATTGCCAAGGTGGGGAACGTTATTGACATAAGGCAAAGCACTAGTAATTAGGATGTTTCGTTTGCCTGGGATTGGAAGTTTCGGAATTGTTTTGCAATTTTCGCCCATTTCTTGAGAGATCTGCTAGGGTTTAAAAGAGTTTTTATTTGGCTATAATTGAAATTCAGCAAATGAAGGAGACGAAGAAATGCTACTGTTTAATAGAGGCGTTATAATTTATAGACTGAATAAATTAACGGAATGAGGTTCTCTTTGGCAAGTGGTTTTTATGGGAAGAATATTCAGAATATAAATACTTAAGGATATTTTCACTTTTAATCCCTCAAATATTGATAAATCTTAGTTTTGGTCTGTATGATATTTGGATAAGCAAATTTAATCTTTAATTAATTAAAATGTGCAATATTGATCCATCTACTTGCGAATCTTCCCAAATTTGAACGGATTATGTACCATGATGTCATTAGTATTTTCTTGACTTGGTTTTGTTTGTGATTGATTTCATTGATTTGTAGTTAAGAGAGTTCTTTATCAACATAATTCGTCCCTTAACTAGAATTGAACTTGAGAGATGGAATTTAAGGGGATTGGTTAGTTAAACTACATGGCAACTGTTTTAGGAATTATATATTATTGGGTTATTATACTGAGTTTAGAGATATGTTAATCCTGCAAACATATTGGGCTAAATTAGTAAATTTTCTGGGAAATTATCAATCTATAGCTGTTATAATATTTATATATTTTTGCAAATAACTAATGTAAATAGTTTCAATCTCGGGCTAAAGTAATCTTAGTTTGCCCAAATTTTTTTAGTCATACTTGATATGACCTATAGGTCACCGTTTCGACCATGGAAGCAGCCACTAATGCTTGAACTATTTACGTCACATTTCTTAAAGTGCAGCTTTTTCCCGGACCCTACGTGAATAGAGAATACTTTGCTTACATCTTTTTTTATGCTTGGTGAAAGATAGTTTGTTAATTTGTTGGAAAGGTGGGACTTGTCCTACATCGGTGGTGCAAGGTCCCTTGTGGTGCCTTTTAAGTCTTTGTCCATTTGTGTGTTTAATTTAGAACACTTACTCTTATATGTGTGCAATATATATATATATATATATATATATATATATATATATATATATATATATATATATATATATATATATATATATATATTAAAGACTTGGACTTGGGGCTTGGGCGTGGGCTGGGTCGGACCTAAAATAAATATTTTATTTTTTATTTATTTCTACAATAAAATTTGTTTTATTTGAAATTTAAATTTTAAATTATTTAAATAAACAGATGCGTCTGTTTATGAAAGAACACTTCTTTTTTGAAAAGGTCCGATAGTTGCGTATAAATAGAAGTTCTTCCAACAAAGTGGATATAGAAAAATCTGCAGTATATTCTTGGCTTGTTGTATCCTGAAGATGATTGTTTGTATTCCCCTAATTTGTATACATGCAATATCTTCTTTAAGGAAAGTCGTTTTCACACCTCAAGCCTTCTTCAATTTTGTTTTAAATTATTATTTTTCAAATAATCTTAAAGAAGATATTCTGTTATGGAGAATATTTTGTCCGCTGTTGAAAATCCAAAAGAGTTCGTCAAACTCGACCGTTTTGATGGATCAAACTTTACTCGCTGGAAGGACACAATGATTTTCCTTTTGACTGCTCTGAAATTTTTTTATGTTCTTGATCCGCAATTGCCTGCTTTGCCAGAACCCACTGCAGAAGATTCTGAAGAAGTGAAAGCAACAAGGAAGAAACGGGAAGATGATGAACTGCTGTGTCGGGGACATATTCTGAATACACTAACAGATCGTCTCTATGATCTGTATCAAAACTTGAAGTCTCCAAGGGAAATCTGGACAGCATTGCAAAGTGCTTATGAAAACGAGAAACGAGGTATTGATAAATTTCTATCTTTAAAGTACTTCGAATTTAAAATGGTCGATACAAAGCCCATCATGGATCAAATTCATGAACTGCAAATCTTAGTTTCAAAACTAACTGATCTTGAAGTTAAAATTCCTGATGCACTTCAAATTGGTGCTACAGGAATGACTATAGAAAGAAGATCCTACATTCTTCTGAGAAATTGACTGTGGAACAGTTTCGAACTCACATTCAAATTGAAAGTGAGAATCGAATACGTGATACTTTTATGCAACCTTCAAGTTCCACAGTTAATAATGTTAGTCAGAATAATAACGGAGATGGAAATAAAAATCTGAAAGTTTCAAATAAGCCTCAATTTAAAAAGAGGAATACTTTGAAATGTCATCATTGTGGAAAGAAAGGCCACAAGATCCGTGATTGCATATTTAAGAAAGCAGGAATTAACTTTAACCATGGAAATTCTGGAAACTCGGGAAGGTCTGAAAAAGCAAAAGCAAACACAGTTGAAAGTTCTTCACAAGGCTTGGTTGCAATGGTTTCTGTAGTACCATGTAATATGGTTACAGAATTAAACATGGCTGCTACTGCTGTTAAGAGTCAAGACTGGTGGTTGGATTCATGTGCCACCGTTCATGTCTGTTATGAAAAGAATATGTTCAAGACTTATGCAGAAGTGAAGGAACCCGAGAAAGTTCTCATGGGAAATCATATGACTGCACATGTTGCAGGAAAAGGAAGTGTTGAGATCAATTTCACTTCTAGGCAGAAGCTAACATTGCTAAATGTGTACATGTTCCCGACATGAAGAAGAACTTGATGTCTGCTAGTTTGCTATCTAAGAGAGGCTTCAAGATAGTCATAGAATCTGATCATGTAATAATATCTAAGAATGGTTTATTAGTTGGAAAGGGCTACACTTGTGATGGCGTGTTCAAGCTTAGTATTAATCCAATAAACTATGTTTCTGCTTATATTGTTGAGTCCAATTCTTATTTATGGCATGCTAGATTAGGACATTTAAATTTTGGTTCGTTAAATTATATGTCCAAAAATGGATATATTTCTTGCAAGCATGATAATGTGAAAAAATGTGAAATATGTATACAAGCAAAAATGACTAAGAAACCTTTTCGTAAAACAGAAAGATTTAGTGAATTTTTACACTTAGAACATTCTGATATATGTGAACTAAATGGAAAGTTAACCAGAGGAGGCAAGAGATATTTTATTACCTTTATAGATGATTATCTAGATTCACATATGTTTACTTGCTTAGAACAAAAGATGAAGCATTTCAGAAGTTTAAAGAATATAAATCTGTTGTGGAAAATAAAAAGAATACTAACATTAAGATTCTTCGTAGTGATAGAGGTGGAGAATATTTTTCCTCTGAATTTAATAAGTTTTGTGAAGAGAATGGTTTGATACATCAAACAAGTGCTCCTTATACACCACAACAAAATGGTTTGGCTGAAAGGAAAAAAATAGAACTTTAGTTGATATGATTAATGCTATGTTAATGAATGCACATTTACCACATAATTTATGGGGTGAATCACTTTTAACAGCTTGTCATATATTAAATAGAGTGCCTTCAAAAAGCCTACATGTTTCACCATATGAACTTTGGAATAACAGAAAACCAAATTTAGATTATTTTAAAGTGTGGGGGTCTATATCATTCTATAGAGTTCATGATCACCAAAGAACAAAACAAGGTCCTAGAGGAATTAAAATTATTTTTGTTGGATATGCTCAAAATTCAAAGGCATATAGATTGTTGGATCTAGAATCTAATGTAATAATAGAATCTATTCATGTTGAATTTATTGAAAATAAATTGTTAGATACCTATGTTGATAAGGAAATGACTCAATCAAATGAAAGTAATAATAATACATATAGATAGTCACATACCGAAATTACTACAAGTAAAAATCAAAGTGACAATATACAAATAGAACTAAGAAAGAGTCAAAGAATAAGGAAAGAAAAATATCTTGGTTCTGATTTTATCTCTTCACAATCCTTAGTATTTCTTGTAGAAGGAGATAGAAAAAATATTTGTAATCAAATTCCTATCTTGTTAAATGTTGAAGAAGATCCGGAGACATTTCAAGAAGCTATGACTTCTCGAGATGCTGCCTTCTGGAAAGAGGCTATTAATGATGAAATGGATTCAATAATGTCCAACAATACTTGGGTTTTAGTTGATCTTCCAAATGGATCAAAACCCATAGGTAGCAAATGGGTCTTTCGAAGGAAATATAATACAGACGGATCTATCCAAATCTTCAAAGCAAGATTAGTAGCAAAAGGTTTCACTCAAAAAGAAGGCATAGACTATTTTGATACTTATGCTCCTATAGCAAGAATAACGTCTATTAGAGTGCTTTTATCGTTGTCTTCTATATATGACTTGTATGTGCATCAAATTTATGTTAAAACGGCCTTTTTAAACGGAAAACTTAGTGAAGTGATTTATATGCAACAATCTGAAGGTTTTGTTCTTCCAGGAAATGAGAAGAAAGTATGTAAGTTGATAAAGTCTCTCTATGGTTTGAAACAAGCACCTAAACAATGGCATGAAAGGTTTGATAGTGCTGTACTTTCAAATGGATTCATACATAATCATGCTGACAAATGTATCTACTCCAAGTTCACAAAAGAATACGGAGTTATTATTTGTCTATATGTTGATGACATGCTAATTTTTGGTACAAATATGTTTGGTATTACTGAAACCAAGAAGTATCTAACTTCAGTTTTTAAGATGAAAGACTTAAATGAAGTAGATACTATTCTAGGCATAAAGGTGAAAAGAGAAAACAAAAGAATAACTTTGTCACAATCGCATTACATTAATAAGATCCTTGCTAAGTTCAGTCATTTAGGTATAAAGGAGTTTAATACTCCTTATGACTCCAGTATCAAGTTAACTGAAAATACTGGAAGAGCAATAGCCCAATTAGAGTATGCAAATGCAATAGGTAGTATGATGTATGCAATGCATTGTACAAGACCTGATATAGCATTTGTTGTTTGTAACCTTTCAAGATTTACTAGTAATCCAAGTAATGATCATTGGAAAGCAATAACTAGAGTACTTGGATATTTAAGATATACAAAATATTTGGGCATTTGCTATAATGGTTTTCCTACTATTTTAGAGGGATATTTTGATGCAAGTTAGATTACCAGTGTTAATGATAATAAATCCACTTCAGGATGGATATTTACGTTGGGAGGTGGTGCCATTAGTTGGGCATCCAAGAAACAAACTTGTATTTCTCATTCTACAATGGAATCTGAATTCATAGCATTAGCAGCTGCTGGGAAAGAAGCAGAATGGTTGAGGAACATGTTATTAGATATAAAGTTGTGGCCACAACCTATGCCAGCCATTTCTGTATTTTGTGATAGTGAGACTACCATGTGTGTGGCTCACAATAAGATATATAATGGGAAATCAAGACATATAAGCCTGAGGCATGCTTATATAAGGGAGTTAGACACAAATGGGATTATAACTATTGTGTATGTGAGATCGAATAAGAATTTGGCAGATCCACTTACCAAACCATTGACGAGAAATGTAGTACAACAAACTTGTGAAGGAATGGGTCTAAAACCTCTAAATTAAATACAAGCGACAGGAACCCAACTTTGAGTTAGTATACATTCTAACAAAATAATTTCAATGAGGTACTAACAAGTTGTTTCGTATTGCTTAAGCACTGATCTCCTTTCGGAGCCTTATTTCCAATGTACTACATATTGTTATGGGAGGAGTTAAGAAGTTGTTAAATATATGAAATAACTAAGAATATAACAAACTTCGTGGTGCAAACTGTTACATGAAGAGGTTAAATTAAGACTTAATAAAATTAGTAAATGTTTGTAGTAACAGGAACATTGTAGCTAATTTCACCTATATGAATATTGAAGTGGTGCCGCTTCAAGCAAGGTTTAAGGGGTTGATCTTGTAAATATTCATGAAGACAGGATGAGCACATGGCCATAAACGTGCTAAAGCAAATACTGGATTTTCTTAGCTATTGTATAATATTATGCGTGTGATATTTTCGGTTTTGACACAAGGAGTTGTGGTTCAAACTTTTTAAGGTACCATTAACTTCGTCAAGACTTTAAGATATTTACACTAATGGAAAGTTCAAATCAAAATAAGATACTCTCCAATATGCGTAATATTATGAGAAATATAACAAACTAGTGGGGGATTGAAAGATAGTTTGTTAATTTGTTGGAAAGGTGGGACTTGTCCCACATCGGTGGTACAAGGTCCCTTATGGTGCCTTTTAAGTCTTTGTCCATTTGTGTGTTTAATTTAGAACACTTACTCTTATATGTGTGCAAACATATATATATATATATATATATATATATATATATATTAGAACACTTACTCTTAATTTAGAACACTTACTCTTATATGTGTGCAAATATATATATATATATATATATATATATATTAAAGACTTGGACTTGGACTTGGGGCTTGGGCGCGGGCCGGGTCGGACCTAAAATAAATATTTTATTTTTTATTTATTTCTACAATAAAATCTATTTTATTTGAAATTTAAATTTTAAATTATTTAAATAAACAGATGCGTCTGTTTATGAAAGAACACTTCTTTTTCGAAAAGGTCCGATAGTTGCCTATAAATAGAAGTTCTTCCAACAAAGTGGATATAGAAAAATCTGCAGTATATTCTTGGCTTGTTGTATCCTGAAGAAGATTGTTTGTATTTCCCCAATTTGTACACATGCAATATCTTCTTTAAGGAAAGTCATTTTCATGCCTCAAGCCTTCTTCAATTTCGTTTTAAATTATTATTTTTCTAACAATCTTAAAGAATATATTCTGTTATGGAGAACATTTTGTCCGCTGTTGAAAATCCAAAAGAGTTCATCAAACTCGACCGTTTTGATGGATCAAACTTTACTCGCTGGAAGGACAAGATGATTTCCCTTTTGACTGCTCTGAAAAGTTTTTATGTTCTTGATCCGCAATTGCCTGCTTTGCCAGAACCCACTGTAGAAGATTCTGAAGACGTGAAAGCAACAAGGAAGAAACGGGAAGATGATGAACTGCTGTGTCGGGGACATATTCTGAATACACTAACATATCGTCTCTATGATCTGTATCAAAACTTGAAGTCTCCAAGGGAAATATGGACGGCATTGCAAAGTGCTTATGAAAACGAGAAACGAGGTATTGATAAATTTCTATCTTTAAAATACTTCGAATTTAAAATGGTCGATACAAAGCCCATCATGGATCAAATTCATGAACTGCAAATCTTAGTTTCAAAACTAACTGATCTTGAAGTTAAAATTCCTGATGCACTTCAAATTGGTGCTATACTTTCTAAACTTCCCTCTTCCTGGAATGACTATAGAAAGAAGATCCTACATTCTTCAGAGAAATTTACTGTGGAACAGTTTCGAACTCACATTGAAATTGAAAGTGAGAATCGAATACGTGATACTTTTATGCAACCTTCAAGTTCCACAGTTAATAATGTTAGTCAGAATAATAACGGAGATGGAAATAAAAATCTAAAAGTTTCAAATAAGCCTCAATTTAAAAAGAGGAATACTTTAAAATGTCATCATTGTGGAAAGAAAGGCCAGGAATTAACTTTAACCATGGAAATTCTGGAAACTCGGAAAGGTGTGAAAAAGCAAAAGCAAACACAGTTGAAAGTTCTTCACAAGGCTTGGTTGCAATTGTTTCTGTAGTACCATGTAATATGGTTACAGAATTAAACATGGCTGCTACTGCTGTTAAGAGTCAAGACTGGTGGTTGGATTCATGTGCCACCGTTCATGTTTATTATGAAAAGAATATGTTCAAGACTTATGCAGAAGTGAAGGAACCCGAGAAAGTTCTCATGGGAAATCATATGACTGCAGATGTTGCAGGAAAAGGAAGTGTTGAGATCAATTTCACTTCTGGGCAGAAGCTAACATTGCTAAATGTGTACATGTTCCCGACATGAAGAAGAACTTGATGTATGCTAGTTTGCTATCTAAGAGAGGCTTCAAGATAGTCATAGAATCTCATCATGTAATAATATCTAAGAATGGTTTATTTGTTGGAAAGGGCTACCCTTGTGATGGCATTTTCAAGCTTAGTATTAATCCAATAAACTATGTTTCTGCTTATATTGTTGAGTCCAATTCTTATTTATGTCATGCTAGATTAGGACATTTAAATTTTGGTTCGTTAAATTATATGTCCAAAAATGGATATATTTCTTGCAAGCATGATAATGTGAAAAAATGTGAAATATGTATACAAGCAAAAATGACTAAGAAACCTTTTCGTAAAATAGAAAGATTTAGTGAATCGTTACACTTAGTACATTCTGATATATGTGAACTAAATGGAAAGTCAACCAGAGGAGGCAAGAGATATTTTATTACCTTTATAGATGATTATTCTAGATTCACATATGTTTACTTGCTTAGAACAAAAGATGAAGCATTTCAGAAGTTTAAAGAATATAAATCTGTTCTGGAAAATCAAAAGAATACTAAGATTAAGATTCTTCGTAGTGATAGAGGTGGAGAATATTTTTCCTCTGAATTTAATAAGTTTTGGGAAGAGAATGGTTTGATACATCAAACAAGTGCTCCTTATACACCACAACAAAATGGTTTGGCTGAAAGGAAAAATAGAACTTTAGTTGATATGATTAATGCTATGTTAATGAATGCACATTTACCACATAATTTATGGGTTGAAGCACTTTTAACAGCTTGTCAATTATTAAATAGAGTGCCTTCAAAAAGCCTACATGTTTCACCATATGAACTTTGGAAAAATAGAAAACCTAATTTAGAGTATTTTAAAGTGTGGGGGTGTATATCATTCTATAGAGTTCATGATCACCAAAGAACAAAACTAGGTCCTAGAGGAATTAAAAGTGTTTTTTTTGGATATGCTCAAAATTCTAAGGCATATAGATTGTTGGATCTAGAATCTAATGTAATAATAGAATCTATTCATGTTGAATTTATTGAAAATAAATTTTTAGATACCTATGTTGATAAGGAAATGACTGAATCAAATGAAAATGATAATAATGCATATAGATTGTCACATACCGAAATTACTACAAGTAAAAATCAAAGTGACAATATACAAATAGAACTGAGAAAGAGTCAAAGAATAAGGAAAGAAAAATATCTTGGTTCTGATTTTATCTCTTTATAGTCCTTAGTATTTCTTTTAGAAGGAGATAGATAAAATGTTTGTAATCAAATTCCTATCTTGTTAAATGTTGAAGGAGATCCGAGGACATTTCAAGAAGCTATGACTTCTCGAGATGCTGCCTTCTGGAAAGAGGCTATTAATGATGAAATGGATTCAATAATGTCCAACAATACTTGGGTTTTAGTTGATCTTCCAAATGGATCAAAACCCATAGGTAGCAAATGGGTCTTTCGAAGGAAATATAATACAGACGGATCTATCCAAATCTTCACAGAAAGATTAGTAGCAAAAGGTTTCACTCAAAAAAAAGGCATAGACTATTTTGATACTTATTCTCCTGTAGCAAGAATAACATCTATTAGAGTGCTTTTATCATTGTCTTCTGTATATGACTTGTATGTGCATCAAATTTATGTTAAAACGGCCTTTTTAAACGGAAAACTTAGTGAAGTGATTTATATGCAACAATCTGAAGGTTTTGCTCTTCCAGGAAATGAGAAGAAAGTATGTAAGTTGATAAAGTCTCTATATGGTTTGAAACAAGCACCTAAACAATGGCATGAAAGGTTTGATAGTGCTGTACTTTCAAATGGATTCATACATAATCATGCTGACAAATGTATCTACTCCAAGTTCACAAAAGAATACAGAGCTATCATTTGTCTATATGTTGATGACATGCTAATTTTTGGTACAAATATGTTTGGTATTACTGAAACCAAGAAGTATCTAACTTCAGTTTTTAAGATGAAAGACTTAAATGAAGTAGATATTATTCTAGGCATAAAGGTGAAAAGAGAAAACAAAAGAATAACTTTGTCACAATCGCATTACATTGATAAGATCCTTGCTAAGTTCAGTCATTTAGGTATAAATGAGTTTAATACTCCTTATGACTCCAGTATCAAGTTAACTGAAAATACTAGAAGAGCAATAGCCCAATTAGAGTATGCAAGTGCAATAGGTAGTATGATGTATGCAATGCATTGTACAAGACCTGATATAGCATTTGCTGTTTGTAACTGTCACGATCCCAAATAATCCAAGTAATGATAATTGGAAAGAAATATCTAGAATACTGAGCCACAAGCTTACTTTATCCAATTTAAGCATAACAGTGATAGATATATTAAAAATAGGGAACCAAGTCCCAACACGTGCCAACTCCCATAGACCAAAGGGTCAAGAGTCATGAGCCTCTACAGAGTATACAAAGTGTAAATAGTGAATATAACTGTGCACAAGTGTGTAGATTAGACTAAGAAAATAAAGAAAAAACTGGAGAGTCAGGTCCTGCGGATGCTGGCAGCTACCTCGACTGTCCGAGTAAAGCTCTCCGAGCAGATGTGGTCTCAACTCTGCTGTGATGTACCTGGATCTGCACACAAGGTGCAGGGAGTCGAGTGTGAGTACTTCGAACTCAGCGGTAATAAAAGTAAATAATGCTAAAGGGAAGAAAACCACGATAGGCACTATCTCATGCTACACAATACAGAACTATCTTTTTATTCCTTTCAAGCATACGTGAGTAGATTATTTAGAAATCTCAATTTTTAGCTACTTTCTTTCATAATAATATACCAATACCTGGATACAATCTCAAGCGATGCAAGTCCGCACTCAAATCAGCCCTTCGGGCTCAGCACTCCTGATCAATTTACACCAGGAGATCTGGTCAATAAGGCAACTAATGCATGTGTGCCAGTAATGTATGAGTGCTTAATGTTATGCCACGTAGTACACGTAAACCAATGTATGTATGCCATGCAATGCATATGACCGCTACGGCGTGTAGTCCGATCCAATTTGGGTACCCGTGCTCACTGTGGGGGTTCAGACTCCGGAGGGGCTCCTACAGCCAAGCACAATATTAATATCACACCTGCTGCGGCGCGCAGCCCGATCCGTATACCACTGCGGCGTGCAGTCCGATCCATGCATGTGTATGCATATGCTCATATAAATTGTCATGCCCTAACATATGGCCCTCGGCCCCAATCAGTCTAACAAATAATCAAGAAAGCCCTACGGGCAGCAATATCATGTTAGCTCACAGCTAAAAAATGTTATTAAAACCTTGTTCAAGTTTTTTATAATCTTATAAAAATGTTGAATAGCAAAATACCATTTAAAACCTTAAATTTAGAATAAAATATGCACAGTGATACCAATCCCTGAAGGATTCAAATAATCGGCACGGAGCCCTAGTATGATAATTAGTCCAATTCATTTCAACAATTTGGCGTTATTATTTATTACGCGGGACGGACCAAGTCACAATCCCCAATGGTGCTCTACCCCACGCCCGTTATCCGGCGTGCAAGTCACCTCAACACAACACTAAGATGTGCAAGTCCGGGTTTACTAACCCTCAGGATATCATTTACAAGAATTACCCACCTCGAACCGACGAAAACTCATGCCCGCGATGCCTTAGCTCCTCGAACCGGCATCCACGCACGTCAAAACTAGTCAAAATCAGTACAAATATATCAAAATAGGCTAATGGAACATAACCCAATCGAAAGAACTCGAAATATATCAAAAATCACGAAATTTGGCAAAACCCGAGCCCCGGGCCCACATCTCGAAAAACTTTGAAACTCATATTTCCAGAACCCTCGTCTCGCCACGAGTCCATACATATAAAATTTACCAAAATCGGACTCCATTTGCCCACTCAAATCGGTGTTTTTCTTCAATTTAGGCTTAGGGCTCAAACCCACCTTTAATCTTCCATTTACAGAAATTTAACCAAGGATTTCATGATTAAATGATGTAGTTAAGCCACAAAACTTACCTCCAACGAAACCCCGATGATTTCCCAGCAAATCTCCCGTCAATACTTCTCTTGGACGCAAAAATAGGGGTTTTGGGTATGGGGTTCGCGACTGGACTGTTCTGTTATATTAATTCACTGACTGCCAGGCGACCTTCTGCGATCGCAGCCCCAAGCTCGCGATCGCGATGAACAAATTCACCGGACCCCAAAATTACTCTATGCGATCGAGACACTCCCTACGCGATCGCACTGACTCACGCCTCAACACTACGCGATCGCGTGAAACCACCCGCGATCGTACTGCTCTAAATCCCAAACTTACGCGATCGCACACTACACGTCGCGATCGCGATACACAACCAGTCGACCTTACGCGATCGTATCACTCATTCCGCGATCGCGAAGAATAATTTTCCGGCCTCATTCCAATACACCACGCGATCGTAGTCTCCCCCTTGCGATCGCAGATCTTCCCAGCTTTACCCTACGCGATCGCATACATAGCTTCGCGATCGCGAAGCACAAAAATCCTCTGCACTAATTGCAGCACAAACATCAGTGCATTTGGCACACAAATTGGTCCGTTTGGACCCCCGAATTCATCCCGAGGCTCCCGGGACCCCAACGAAAACCACCAACATACTCCAAAACACGATACGAACTTGTTCCAATCATAAAAACACCATCCTAAACATCAAAATCACCAATTACACACGGATTCAAGCCTAAGTTTCTTCAAAATTTTCGAATTGCTCATTCAATCAAAAACCCGACCATACGATATCCGAATGACCTGAAAATTTGGAGGCATATCCAAAATCACCTAACGGAGCTACTGCAACTGTCGAAATTCCATTCCGACCCCCGGATCAAAATATCACCTACCGTTCGGATTTTGCCAAAATTCAACCTTAGCCAATTCACGCTTATTTCTACACCGGGCCTCCAAATTCAAGTCTGATTGCTCTCCTAAGTCATAAATGATCCCTCGAAACTAGTCGAATCATCAGAATCCGATTTCGAGCACTCTAACTCGATAGTCAACTCTAGGTTGACTTTCCATATTCAAACTTCCTTCAAACATGATATTTGCTTCATTTTTAATTCAATTCACTCCTAACTCACCCGATAGGTTCTAACACTGATATAGAAGCATAAGATATGTTAATGCAAGGTAACGGGGTGGAAATTTCCGTAACGACGGGCCGGATCATTACATTCTCCCCAACTTAAACAAACGCTCGTCCTCGAGCGGACTCAGAGTTGTACTAGAAGCAACCCAATAGCTGAATGACCTTACCAAGCATATATTCGGGCGATCACACGTCACCCTATCTCTCATAAGTCCGAAAACACCATATAGCTGAAATCTCACAAACCATCTGAACCATAAACCACATTGCACTTTTCGAAATCATATACCAATTGTTAATCCCATGCCTATACTCGGGATACACTAGAATCCACTGCAATAACCCATACTCACCACTCCGGGTGAGATCACATGATGTATCAAACAACCCAATCACTCAAGACAATAGTCTCTAATCACACAATTTCCCATGATAACCAAATACCAACTGAAAAACCCTCTTCATTAGATAGAGTCTTGTTCCAACACCTTCATATCATGCCCACGGCAACCGAACACGCGATATATCGAACCCATCTCTCACATCAACCATTCATGAATCCATTTCACTTTTAACTGATACCACAACAGATTTCGGACCCAACTCACACTCATTATTGGCTCCAACGATCATTTCGATTATAACACAACGCACTGGTGATATGACACCTCAACACCGGCCTAAGCCACGACGAGCACAACATAGGCTCCAATAGAAACGCCTGAACACACTCGAATCATGACAGCTCAAATCATGATAACTGTCTCCAGCAAAAGAGCCGCAATTCAATTCCTCTGTGACATCATAACATAGAACTGAGATCGTGTCTCGCATTATAGAATTAGAGTACCTGAATCCTCCTCGAGAGGTCATAACATCACGTGGCCTTGCCGCGATTCGTGATTCTATCCCAACGTTATTACTCATGAAGCACCTCAAGCCACTAAGCTCAAAACGGTTAGCCACGCACGGATCTAGGTCTTGAACCCACGCAATCAACCTCACCCACGATGAAATAATTAACGTATGCTATCAAATCCTGAAAGGACACAACCGACGTGTCATTTGCCAAGCGATACTCAAAACAGACTTTTCCTCATAAGTGGGGAAGTATTGTATACCCAGTAGCATATAACTAACTATATTTTCACAATATTCTGTTGCGGCGTGCAACCCGCTCCAATGACATACCCGTGGCGGCGTGCCACCCGATCTAGATACCATACCTGTGGCGGCGTGCCACCCGATCCAAGTAACCCTCGCCAAATAAATACGCGTCGAGTCAAGTTGCTTATCATAATAAACATATATAGCCTCAAGTTTGGCCACAAGAAACGCATCCGACAAAGTTCCTCAATACCAGAACTAATCAATGGTAGATACTTCTACACTAACATCCGCCACTAAGGTCCAACTGACAAAGCTATGCCTACCAGCCATCCGCTGGTCCTGGGTACAACTACTCTGTTGGAGCATACTCTGATGCTCTCTGCTACGCAATTTGTGCCATTTTCCGACATAGTCCATACCACATTAGTCTAGACGACCTGACTTATGTCAACCAGTCCGAAATAAGGTATCATAACCCAAATTCATCATATCAAGCTAAGAGAGAGCCACTAGGGCTTCCGATTTCCAATAACCATAAAACGGTGTTGATACACACGATATACAACCATTGCATAGGCAGATTACGAGAACTTCTAGTCTCCAACACATATATAACACATGAATCGCTATACCTGGTTCCACACTCCACCGTACGAATACATAGCGCACATCAAGCGTCCATTCATACCACGACAGCCATTCAGAAATTTCACTATGCCATCAACGACTCAGTTATTATAGTTGATCCAACAAGAGAATGCCACCATACCACTGGATATCATCAGTTTACATTACCTTGTCCTTTTTGGATCATATTCCCCGCCAAGTTAATAGAATAGCAGTACCATTTTCTTAAATTATCAGAAAGATCGATTCTTAATTCACCTGCAGCTGTCCGCGCTGCTCAATAATTTTTATTGACTTCCCATATATTATGAACTGATCTCAAAACCTAGAATATACCATTATCAACTTTTTCATAACACATCGCATATACAATACCATACTAAGATAACATGGAAATTCTTATCCCTTTCCTACGCCGCAAACATCGACGCACTCAACTAGTCAAGGACTTTTATGATCCCATATAGAGAAAACTCATTACACATTCTAAGCTTTGCATACCAACAGGAAAAATACACTCATTTTTCAAACCACATTAAAACACATCATAAACTCTTTCTCCCAATCACATTGCATAAGTTAAACTGCCAGGACTGAGTCCTTATACCCATATTATACCCATATCGGGTTACACGACTGCCAGCACTCAAAAGCTTTGCTGCAATGTCTGTAAGACTCATTACTTCAACCACACACCAGGAATCAATCATATTCCTTTTTTATACCATTCTGGTTTATTAACAAGTCGTTCCATTTACCCAGTTTCCTTTCTGATTCATCTCTAATTTCATATCAGTCTTTACTATAGTACCATAATACATCAACTCATGTTACCACACGAGACTCGTACACAAGACCACACGGTCTAAGACCTATAGGCCACCGAATACTCTCTCAATGTTTCCCAAAAGTACCACATTCTACCATACTTTATTTTGATGAACTTCCCGCGATTTTTTTTAATTGTTATCATTACTTCCCAATACGGATACCTAGAATCCCATCATTCATATGATATAACACAAGTCTTGATCTTCTCTAACGAAACCGCCATCTTGAGCCACATACACAAATCTTAAGGCACCTGACTGTTACAAGCAAAATCTTGAACACTGCAAAACCATTCTCGGCATCATTCACCCTTATTCAGCTGTAATTCAACTGTCCTATTGAGTAGAACCACTCGTGTTTTGTTAGAACTCCGACATCGCAGAACATGATTACTTACAGATACAATCAGCTATCTTTCTTTCCTATACGGTGAATATTCTTTTCCAACAGCAGTTCAAAACACCCTAGTACTTCATCAGATCTACGAAGCACCATAACCTTTACCAGAATTTCCCAACATACTTAGAGACATAATCAACATAGCACACAATAGTGCAATCAGTTAATCAATAGCAACCTCCCCAACTTAGCTCGAAGTCATTCATCAAAGCACTTTCAACCACTCATATCATTATTACTCAAGTGATGCCGCAAAGTTCTAGTTAGATTAAACTCAAGTCATTTACAAGCTTCGGCGGAGATTCGAATTATCATAAATATTAACTCTTTTGCAATTCTTGCATTCATTCACACACAACAATTAAGCCCACTCTTTAGGTGACAAAAATCGTTTCTAAGTCCCAAATTTTCCAAAAAATTTGACAAAGTTTCCTTTGTAAATTGGCCTATCCACCTGCCAGAGAATCACCAAACCATTCTAACAATACATCCACAACTCAACAAGATATCACAATGTATTTCAACAACATTAAATCTCAATACTATACGAATCATATTATCATAATTTATACTTGAACTTGCGCTGTACCTGCTCGAATCATAACACATATCAACTACCTTTCAATTACACATGAGAACCAATCCACCTATCTCGCCTCAATTTAGCATTTCGGCACAATACCTTCCACCAGGATACACATAGCATAATCATTTTAGTCTTCCTGAGTTTGAACTCGTTCCACTACACATAAGACACTTATATTACTGAGCGCTCGATGCATACACAGACGTGCGGAAGGAATTTCAAAAGCATATCTCAAGCCGAATCAAGTACGCACGATAAGAATTCCAAGAAATGTGATGTGTTTCCTAAAGGTTCGCAGCCTCCTGAGGATAAGTACAGGCGTCCCCGTACCGATCCACAAGACTCTACTAACCGGCTCAAGACTCATGAGGCCTAGTAAACCTAGGCTCTAATACCAAATTGTCACGACCCCAAATTCGATCGTGATGGTGCCCAGCACACTGCTAGACCAGCCCGACCAATCAACAACAATCACAGAGCCACAAGCTCACTTTATCCAATTTAAGCATAACAATGATAGATATATTAAAAACAGGGAACCAAGTCCCAACACGTGCCAACTCCCATAGACCGAAGGGTCAAGAGTCATGAACCTCTACAGAGTATACAAAGTGTAAATAGTGAATATAACTGTGCATAAGTGTGGGATGATCAGAACAAAAATATAGACAAACTGGAGAATCAGGTCCTGCGAACGCTGGCAGCTACCTCGACTGTCCAAAATCACTACCGAGCTGCAATGGAATCAGCTCTGTTGTAATGTACCTGGATCTGCATACAAGGTGCAAGGAGTCGGTGTGAGTACTTCCAACTCAGCGGTAATAAAAGTAAATAATGCTGAAGGAAAGAAAACCACGATAGGCATTATCTCATGCTACACAATACAGAACTATCTTTTTATTCTTCTCAAGCATATGTGAGTAGATTATTTAGAAATCTCAATTTTTAGCTACTTTCTTTCATAATAATATACCAATACTGGATACAATCTCAAGCAGTGCAATTCCGCACTCAAATCAGCCCATCGGGCTCAGCACTCCTTATCAATTTACACCAGGAGATCTGGTCAATAAGGCAACTAATGCACGTGTGCCAGTAATGTATGAGTGCTGAATGTTATGCCACGTAGTACACGTAAACCAATGTATGTATGCCATGCAATGCATATGACCGCTACGGCGTGTAGCCCGATCCAATTTGGGTACCCGTGCTCACTGTGGGGGTTCAGACTCCGGAAGGGCTCCTACAGCCCAAGCACAATATTAATATCACACCTGCTGCGACGCGTAGCCCGATCCGTATACCACTGCGGCGTGCAGTCCGATCCATGCATATGTATGCATATGCTCACATAAATTGTCATGCCCTAACATATGGCCCTCAGCCCCAATCAGTCTAACAAATAATCAAGAAAGCCCTACGGGCAGCAATATCATATTAGCTCACAGCTAAAAAATATTATTAAAACCTTGTTCAAGTTTTTCATAATCTTATAAAAAAGTTGAATAGCAAAATACCATTTAAAACCTTAAATTTAGAATAAAATATGCACAGTGATACTAATCCCTGAAGGATTCAAATAATCGGCACGAAGCCCAAACATGATAATCAGTCCAATCATTTCAAGAATTTGGTGTTATTATTTATTACGCGGGACAGACCAAGTCACGATCCCCAATGGTGCTCTACCCCACGCCCGTTATCCGGCAAGCAAGTCACCTCAACACAACACTAAGATGTGCAAGTCCGGGGTTTACTAACCCTCAGGACATCATTTACAAGAATTACCCACCTCGAACCGACAAAAACTCATGCCCGCGATACCTTAGCTCCTCGAACCGGCATCCACACACGTCAAAACTAGTCAAAATCAGTACAAATATATCAAAATAGGCTAATGGAACATAACCCAATCGAAAGAACTCGAAATATATCAAAAATCACGAAATTTGGCAAAACCCGAGCTTCGGGCCCACATCTCGAAAAACTTCGAAACTCATATTTCCAGAACCCTCGTCTCGCCACGAGTCCATACATATAAAATTTACCAAAATCGGATTCCATTTGCCCACTCAAATCGGTGTTTTTCTTCAATTTAGGCTTAGGGCTCAAACCCACCTTTAATCTTCCATTTACAGAAATTTAACCAAGGATTTCATGATTAAATGATGTAGTTAAGCCACAAAACTTACCTCCGACGAAACCCCGATGATTTCCCAGCAAATCTCCCGTCAATACTTCTCTTGGACTCAAAAATGGGGGTTTTGGGTATGGGGTTCGCGACTGGACTGTTCTGTTATATTAATTCACTGACTGCTAGGCGATCTTCTGCGATCGCAGCCCCAAGCTCGCGATCGTGATGAACAAATTCACCGGACCCCAAAATTACTCTACGCGATCGTGACACTCCCTACGCGATTGCACTAACTCATGCTTCAACACTACGCGATCGCGTGAAACCACCCGCGATCGCACTGCTCTAAATCCCAGACTTACGCGATCGCACACTACACATCGCGATCGCGATGCACAACCAGTCGACCTTACGCGATCGAATCACTCCTTCCGCGATCGCGAAGAACAATTTTCCGGCCTCATTCCAATAAACTACGCGATCGCAGTCTCCCCCTTGCGATCGCAGAGCTTCCCAGCTTTACCCTACGCGATCGCATACATAGCTTCGCGATCGCGAAGCACAAAAATCCTCTACATTTATTGCAGCAGAAATAGCAATGTCTTTGGCACAAATTGGTCCGTTTGGACCCCCGAATTCATCCCGAGGCTCCCGGACCCCAACGAAAACCACCAACATACTCCAAAACACGATACGAACTTGTTCCAATCATAAAAACACCATCCTAAACATCAAAATCACAAATTACACACGGATTCAAGCCTAAGTTTCTTCAAAATTTCCGAATTGCTCATTCAATCAAAAACCCGACCAAACGATGTCCGAATGAATTGAAAATTTGCAGGCACATCCAAAATCACCTAACGGAGCTACTGCAACTGTCGGAATTCCATTCCGACCCCTGGATCAAAATATCACCTACCATTCGGATTTCGCCAAAATTCAACCTTAGCCAATTCAAGCCTATTTCTACACCGGGCCTCCAAATTCAATTCCGATTGCTCTCCTAAGTCATAAATGATCCCTCGAAACTAGTCGAATCATCAGAATCCGATTTCGAGCACTCTAACTCGATAGTCAACTCTAGGTTGACTTTCCATATTCAAACTTCCTTCAAACATGCTATTTGCTTCATTTTTAATTCAATTCACTCCTAACTCACCCGATAGGTTCTAACACCGATATAGAAGTATAAGATATGTTAATGCAAGGTAACGGGGTGGAAATTTCCATAACGACGGGCTGGGTCGTTACAGTAACCTTTCAAGATTTACTAGTAATCCAAGTAATGATCATTGGAAAGCAATAACTAGAGTACTTGGATATTTAAGATATACAAAATATTTGGGCATTTGCTATAATAGTTTTCCTACTGTTTTAGAGGGATATTCTGATGCAAGTTGGATTACCAGTGTTAATGATAATAAATCCACTCCAGGATGGATATTTACGTTGGGAGGTGGTGCCATTAGTTGGGCATCCAAGAAACAAACTTGTATTTCTCATTCTACAATGGAATCTGAGAAAGATGGAACCAGATACATTCTTAAAAGAAAGTGCTTTAGCTTTTATTTAATACAATACAAGGAAAGGAAAAAGGTCTCTTAGGGGTACCACAAATAATGGACTTACTAGTTCTTTTTAGCAGCTGCTGGGAAAGAAGCAGAATGGTTGAGGAACATGTTATTAGATATAAAGTTGTGGCCACAACCTATGCCAGCCATTTCTGTATTTTGTGATAGTGAGACTACCATGTGTGTGGCTCACAATAAGATATATAATGGGAAATCAAGACATAAGCTTGAGGCATTCTTATATAAGGGAGTTAGTCACAAATGGGATTATAACTATTGTGTATGTGAGATCAAATAAGAATTTGGCAGATCTACTTACCAAACCATTGACGAGAAATGTAGTAAAACAAACTTGTGAAGGAATGGGGCTAAAACCTCTAAATTAAATACAAGCGACAGGAACCCAACTTTGAGTTAGTATACACTCTAATAAAATAATTTCAATGAGGTAATAACAAGTTGTTTCGTATTGCTTAAGCACTGATCTCCTTTCGGAGCCTTATTTCCAATGCACTACATATTGTTATGGGAGGAGTCAAGAAGTTGTTAAATATATGAAATAACTAAGAATATAACAAACTTCGTGGTGCAAACTGTTACATGAAGAGGTTAAATTAAGACTTAATGAAATTAGTAAATGTTTGTAGTAACAGGAACATTGTAGCTAATTTCACCTATATCAATATTGAAGTGGTGTCGCTTCAAGCAAGGTTTAAGGGGTTGATCTTGTAAATATTCATGAAGACAGGATGAGCACATGGCCATAAACGTTCTAAAGCAAATACTGAATTTTCTTAGCCACTGTATAATATTATGCGTGTGATATTTTCGGTTTTGACACAAGGAGTTGTGGTTCAAACTTTTTAAGGTACCAATAACTTCGTCAAGACTTTAAGATATTTACACTAATGGAAAATTCAAATCAAAATAGATACTCTCCAATATGCGTAATATTATGAAAAATATAACAAACCAGTGGGGGATTGAAATATAGTTTGTTAATTTGTTGGAAAGGTGGGACTTGTCCCACATCGGTGGTACAAGGTCTTTTATGGTGCCTTTTAAGTCTTTGTCCATTTGTGTGTTTAATTTGGAACACTTATTCTTATATGTGTGCAAATATATATATATATATATATATATATATATATATATATATATATATATATATATATATATATATATATATATATATATATATAGATACTTGGACTTGGGGCGTGGGCCGGGTCGGACCTAAAATAAATATTTTATTTTTTATTTATTTCTACAATAAAATCTGTTTTATTTGAAATTTAAATTTTAAATTATTTAAATAAACAGATGTGTCTGTTTATGAAAGAACACTTCTTTTTCGAAAAGGTCCGATAGTTGCCTATAAATAGAAGTTCTTCCAACAAAGTGGATATAGAAAAATCTGCAGTATATTCTTGGCTTGTTGTATCGTGAAAAAGATTGTTTGTATTTCCCCAATTTGTATACGGGCAATATCTACTTTAAGGAAAGTCGTTTTCACGCCTCAAGCCTTCTTCAATTTCGTTTTAAATTATTATTTTTCTAACACTTGGGGGAGTGAATTAAGAAGTGATTAGTAGGAATCCAAAGATTCTAAGTTTTACATTAGATCCGAGGATTGATATGGCTAATAAATCCAAGTGAATTGAAAAGAAATAATAGAATTGATTAGTTAACAACGGGGAAATCATGAACTAATTAAATTATCTTTCTTTCATAAGTAGTAATTCTTTTCAGCATGTATTTTTTCCTAGCCTTTTTTTTTGTTGCTAAATTTACAACCTTCTTTATTTATTTTATTTTAGGGTGGGGTGGGGTGGGGTGGGGGTTTGGGGGGGGGGGTTAGATAAGAGAAGAAGAGGCCAAGAGTAAAATGTGGAGAGATGTTTGTTAAAAAATGATAAGAAACTTTGAAACCACTGAAAATCAAGAACAAAATTTTAGGAATATCAAGAATGCACTGTTTTTTTTACTTTTCCAACTTTACCATATCTCATTGGTAAAAACTAAAACAGTGCGTTCTACTAACGATTCTTTTATGTTTTTCACAATTCATTGCATGAAAAGCCATGAAGATGTCAATACAGGCCTCTTCTTGGCAGTAATTTTCCAAGAATCATAGCATACAAGAAAAAATAAAAAAAGAAATATATTTGCAATGGCGACTTCTTCGAATCCAAGAAAAGCAGATTCCTCGAACAGACCACCTCAGGCGGTGAAATTCTCACGACGCACGTCCAGCGGACGCGTCGTGAGCTTATCCCGGGACGATGATCTGGATGTCCCGGGGGACAGTCAAAATGATTTTATTAACTATACAGTAATGATGCCACCAACCCCGGATAATCAACCAGGGGCTGATGCAAATGGTGACAAGCCAGATGGTCCTGGACCATATGGCTCGTCGAGATTCAGGACTGAATCCCAAAGGCGAATGAGTAGTCGTGGAGGTGAAGATGATGATGGTGGTTTTGGTGGTGGTGCGCGTGGTGGAAATACATCGGGTTTGGATCGTAGGATGTCTGTATTGAAATCGAATAATAAATCAATGTTACTAAGGAGCCAAACTCAAGATTTTGATCATAATCGTTGGCTTTTCGAAACTAAAGGAAAATATGGTATTGGAAATGCATTTTGGCAACAAGATGAAGGATCATATGATCATGATACTGGAATGAGTATGTCTGATTTTATGGACAAACCATGGAAACCACTTACAAGAAAAAGCAAAGTCCCTCCTGAGATTATTAGCCCCTACAGGTTTGAATCTTATATTTGTTAACAAAAGAAATTTATATAAATTGTGATTCATGGTAATAATTTATGTTGTGCGAACTCTCTAAAATAGTTGACGCATCCGTATCGTATCCTTCGAAAATATATTATTTTTGGAGGATCCGACTTGCACCGATCAACATTTTAGAAAAGTTTCAAGCAACATAAGTAATAATCATAAATTGAAAAAGTTATTATTATTACATGCATGAGCGTATTTTTGAAGAATTAATCAAAATAGCAGCCAACTCAATCACTTAAACTAAAAATAGCCGGTAGATATAATATATAATTCATGTGTAATACATTCAAACCTCTCTATAACAGTCTCGTTTATTCCGAATAATTTTGGATGTTATAGCGAAGTGCTGTTATAAAGAACATATATTATAATATAACATAAAAATTGGTTCCGAGAAAACTTGACTTTTATAGTGAAGAGTTGTCATATGCGGATATTGTTATAGAGAGGTCTCACTCTATGTGTGAAGGGGAGCATTGGTGTAAATAATAAAGTTGCTGTCATGTAATCAAGAGGTCATGGGTTCGAGTTGTGTAAATAGCCTCTTGCATAAATGAAGGGTAAGACTGAGGCTAAGGCTGCGTACAATATACTCTTGTGGTCCAACCCTTCTCCGAACCCCCGCATAGCGGCAGTTTCAATGTAAAATTGGAGATTTCAGGTTTTAAGAGTTTCATCTTGTGGTTGTTTTCTGATCTATTTTTTCTGTTCCAATTCAGGTTACTTATTGTTATCCGGCTAGTGGCATTAATTTGTTTTTTGACATGGCGAGTCCAAAATCCAAATTATGATGCAATGTGGCTATGGGGAATGTCAATAGTATGTGAACTATGGTTTGCATTTTCATGGCTTCTTGATATTCTTCCAAAATTTAATCCCATTAACAGATCTGCTGATTTAGCAGCCCTTAAAGAAAAATTCGAAAGCCCGTCGCCTTCGAATCCTCATGGTAGATCAGATTTACCAGGAGTTGATGTGTTTATTTCTACAGCTGATCCTGATAAAGAGCCTCCTCTTGTTACTGCTAATACTATACTTTCAGTTCTTGCTGTTGAATATCCTGTTGAGAAACTATCTCTTTACATTTCTGATGATGGTGGTGCTATTCTTACTTTTGAAGCTATGGCTGAGGCTGTCAACTTTGCTCAGGTTAACAATTTTTGTTCATCTTGTCTATCCTAAATTAAAATAATATCTACTTAGTAATTATTTCGATTGAAGGGGAGACTTGTAGCAATGGTAAATCTATCTGCGCGTGACTAATAGATCACTGGTTTGAGCAGTGGAACCAACTACTAATGTCTCCATTAGGTTAGGCTGTCTATATAACACCCTTGGAAGCGGCCCTTTCCCAGACCGAGCCTGAATGCGGGATGCTTTGTGCATTACGCTGCTCCTTTTAGTAATTTTTCCGATTGAAGGGGAGCCTTGGAGCAACGGTAAAGTTGTCTCCGTGTGACTTATAGGTCACAGGTTAGAGCCGTGGAAGTATCCACTATTGCTTCCATTATGTTAAGATGTCTACATAACACCCCCAGGGTGCGGCCCTTTCCCTGATCCAGCATGAATGCAGGATGCTTCACCCAGTTGTTCTTTTTAGTAACTATTCATACTAGAATTTTGATCAAATTTTAGCTAGTCATGGTAGTACGTTTACTTTAGTTGAAAATTTAATCGTATGTTAATACGTTTACTTTAAGTCCTATGCTTTTAAGAGTTTTTTGCCATATTAGAGAATCTTATACCAGTAGGAAATATAGATAACTTCTTGTAATTTTGTTTTATTGAATTGAATGTAATACTACTAATGCTTGTATTTCTGCTGGTTAACTAAAGGTTTGGGTGCCATTTTGTCGAAAACATAACATCGAGCCAAGGAATCCGGACAGTTACTTCAGTCAGAAGACAGATCCAACGAAAAACAAGAAACGCCCTGATTTTGTAAAGGATCGACGTTGGATCAAGAGGGAATACGACGAGTTCAAGGTCAGGATCAATGGTTTACCAGAAGTCATACGCAAAAGATGCGAAATGTATAACTCAAAAGAAGAAATGAAGGATAAGGAACTTGCAAAAGAGAATAATGGAGGGGAAGATGTTAAAGCTCAAAAGGCAACTTGGATGGCTGATGGCACACACTGGCCTGGAACTTGGTTTAATCCTATTGCAGATCACTTTAAAGGAGATCATGCCGGAATTTTGCAAGTAATGCTAAATACTTTTACAAACTTCTCGGCCTTTATTATCATGAACTTGTTTAATGAAATCTTTGTTTTTATATTCATCTTTTTGACATAGACAGTCAAACCTCTCTATAACATGCTCGTTTGTTCCGGATATTCTCTAGCTGCTATAGCGAAGTGTTGTTATAGATAATATGTTATACAGTCAAACCTCTCTATAACAACCTTTTTGTCTCAATATTTTTTAGCTGCTATAGTGAAATGTTGTTATAAAGAATGAATATCATAACATAACATAACATAAGAATTACTTCCGTGAAAAATATGGCTTTTATAGTGAATGAACGTTATATAGGGATGTTGTTATTGAGAGGTCTGACTGTAATATAACATGAAATTGATTTTTAAAAAAAAATTGACTATTATAATGAAGTGATGTTATAACAGATTATTGTCCTCTTTATAACATCTTCGTTTGTTCCGAACATTTTCTAGCTGCTATAACGAAGTGTTGTTATAGAGAACAAATGTTATAATATAACATGAAAAATTGGTTGCAAAAGAAACTTGGCCGTTATAATGAAGTGATGCTATAGAGGATTGTTGTTACAGAGAAGTTTGACTACCGTACTTATCTGCTCCTTGTAGATAATGAGCAAGGTGCCGGAAAATGATCCAATAATGGGAGGTCCCAATGAAAAGCAATTAGATTTCACCGGTATTGACATCCGAATTCCCATGTTTGCGTACGTGTCTCGTGAGAAACGGCCAGGTTATGATCATAATAAGAAGGCAGGAGCGATGAATGCTTTGGTGAGAGCTTCTGCAATTCTTTCAAATGGACCATTTATACTCAACTTGGATTGTGATCATTACGTCTATAACTCCATGGCCATTCAAGAGGGTATGTGTTACATGATGGATCGTGGTGGTGATCGTATTTGCTACCTACAATTCCCTCAAAGATTTGAAGGAATCGATCCCTCTGATCGATATGCTAACCATAACACTGTGTTTTTTGATGGTAATAAATGTGCAATTTTCTAACCATTACATTGTTTTCGCGATGTGTAGTAGTAAAAAAATCCTCATTTCTCATGACCTTTGTTCTTATTTGATGACAGGAAATATGAGAGCTTTAGATGGTCTACAAGGTCCTGTATACGTCGGGACTGGATGTATGTTCAGGCGCTATGCGCTCTATGGTTTCCACCCGCCACGAGCTAATGAGTACACTGGCTTCCTCGGGAAAAACAAGAAACAAGCTAAAAGTGTTACAATGCCATCAGACTTAGATGATGATTCACAACCTTTAACGGGACATCCTGACTTAAACTTGCCAAAGCAATTTGGAAATTCGACCATGTTTGTTGAGTCAATAGCAGTAGCTGAATTTCAAGGACGGCCTCTAGCCGATCACATTACTGTTAAAAATGGCAGGCCACCTGGCGCCTTACTCATCCCGCGTCCTCCACTAGATGCACCCACTGTAGCTGAGGCCATTGCAGTCATCTCTTGCTGGTAATAGCAATAATCTTCATATGATTTTACTTAATTTTCGGATAATTATCAACTTGTTAGCTATTCTATGACTACATGTTGTTTCTCTCATTTCGGTCATCTTACTATCTGGTTGTTATTTATGCTGCTTTTACATAGTTGTTGCGCTTCTTGTTTTTCTCTTCATTAATGTGGAGCTTATGCTTCCCTGAGCCGAGGATCTATTGTAAACAGTCTCTCTATCTCAGCAAGGTAGGAATAAGGCTGCGTATATACTGCCCTCCTCTAATCCACCATGTAGGATTATACTCGGTTGGTTGTTGTTGTTGTATCAACTTGTTAGCTATTTCCACTTATTTATGTCTTTATGATTCATAGGTTTGAGGACAAAACAGAATGGGGAGATAGAATAGGATGGATTTATGGATCAGTGACAGAAGATGTGGTCACTGGATACAGAATGCACAATCGTGGATGGCGATCTGTCTACTGTATAACGAAACGAGATGCTTTTCGTGGCACTGCACCTATCAACTTGACAGATCGTTTGCACCAGGTGCTTCGTTGGGCAACTGGTTCAGTCGAGATTTTCTACTCTCGTAACAATCCAGCTCTAGCCAGCCCGCGTCTTAAGTTCTTACAACGCGTTGCATACTTCAATGTTGGTGTCTACCCTTTCACCTCAATCTTCCTTGTTGTCTACTGTTTCATACCAGCACTTTGCCTCTTCAGCGGACAATTCATCGTTTCAAACTTAAGCATACCGTTTCTCTCCTACCTGTTACTCATTACTGTCACTCTTGTTCTCATATCACTTCTTGAAGTAAAATGGTCTGGTATAGCCCTTGAAGAACTATGGCGAAACGAGCAGTTTTGGCTCATCGGTGGCACAAGTGCTCACTTTGCTGCTGTAATTCAGGGACTTTTAAAGGTTGTAGCAGGCGTTGAGATATCGTTTACATTGACATCGAAATCTGCTGGTGATGAGGATGTAGACATATATGCTGATTTACATATAGTGAAATGGACAAGTTTATTTATACTTCCATTGACAATATTGGTGGTGAATTTAATTGCAATTGTTATTGGAATAGCAAGGACAGTATACAGTGTGATACCACAATGGAATAGGCTATTTGGTGGTGCATTTTTTAGTTTTTGGGTGTTGTCTCATTTATATCCATTTGCTAAAGGATTGATGGGAAGAAGAGGAAGAGTCCCAACAATTGTATACATATGGACAGGGCTTATATCTATTACTGTTTCTTTACTTTGGTTATCTATTTCTCAAGGTAACAATACTGATGGAGGAAACTTTAAGATATAGAACAACGACGATTACGATGCCTCAGTCTCAAACAAGTTGGATCGGCAGTATGAATTCAGTAGAAACAAGAAAATATACAGAAAGGGGTGACCTTTTTTTATGTAATGGGAAGGTTATGAATTTCAAGATTGTAATTGTTTTTTATATTACAGAAAGTTATAAGTATATGAGTTAGATTTAGCTTTGTAGTCCTCCATATTTTGTTAATGCAAAAGGAGGAATGTTAATAGCTCAATGGTATTTTATTAATAAAGAATAAGGAGAATTACACACACCTTTCTTACTATTTTGACTTATACAATCAAACTTAAACATCCTCGCATGTTCTGATATTTTTTTTGTTGTTAGAGTAAGTACGATTATAGTAAAGAGCATATATTATAGCATAATATGAAAAGTTGATTCCAAAAAAAATTTGACTGTTATAGTAAAGTGTTGTTATGAATAATTGTTATAATAGTCTTATAGATTGTTTCGACTGTAGTATATACTTTCTGTATGATGTCAAGTGTTATAAGTACCTTCGTCATATTTCATTCTTTGCGTAACAAAATTATAATTAATGTAATCTACACATGAACAAGCTTACAAGTTTGTCCCAGAGGTGTTAATTATATTTTTTTCTTCTATTTTCTGCCACAAAACTACCCTATTTTATTCTGATTTTAATTATAACATACATATGTTTAATATTTCATGCAACTCAACTGGTAAAGGGTCTCAATAGGTAGAGTTGTGTTAAAAAATGGACTGAAATCGAAATCGAAGTTTAATGACTTATTAGTATCGGATTAACAGTTTAACAGACGGGAAATGGATTGTAATTTTTTTATAAACGGCTTATTGGTTTGGGGACGAATTATTCAAATTTCTTAACAGATAATCTGTTAACTCGTTAAGAATATATATAAATCAAAAACCTTTCTTCCACTTCCAGTACTCTATCTCTATTCTCTATTACTAATTTACGATTAAACAAATTTTAATTGCTTGTTTCACTCATTCTTTTTAATCCTATCAAACCAAAAACAATTTACTTGACTACTTCACGTATTCTTACCACCTCCAGTAGGTGCAGTCATGGGCAGATTTATGCTTGTCGAAGCGGTGTCATGCGACACCGCTTCGTGGAAAAATTTTACTAAATATATGTATTAATACAATACAGAAATGGATACCTGATGATAGACTATAATTATATATTTTAATCACTTATCACACTCTAATTTACTGCACTTTAATTGAGTACTTTGAGGTTTAATCGCTAGTATTTTGCATTAATGGTGTGTTTTATGCCTTGTAGGAGTGATTCCGAGCTATGTAGATGTTATGGAATGAATTCAAGTAATTTGGAGCTTTAAAGTTTGAGTAAAAGTTGAAGGAATTAAGTCGGGATCGTGTTTGGGGGTCAACGAATGATAGTTAGAGCAAACGAAGACTCGAGTAGGCATATTATACACTATCTAGTAAAATAGATATAACTTTTTGCTCAGAACTTCATTTTAGATTCACAATATATGGTTGGAAAGCTGACTCAAAGGGCTACAAATTTCGTGTTTTATAATTTCCAAAATTCGAAACATAACAGGGTGAAAGATGCGCGTCAATAGCATGATCGCGCCAGATCGCGCTCGTCAGGCAGAACACTGGGCCACTAGAGCGACCACTAGCGCGATCGCGCAATTCAAACCTGGGAAAAGTATAATTTTTCACATTGGAGAAGGTATAATTATTTGGGACCAACCCTACTTGGTATTTTGAGAGAGGAGGATGTTTTTTAGAGGAAAACACAAGAATAGAGCTGCCGTGGAGGCCGGGTTTCATCTTTTCTTCCTCCAAACTTAGTCTTTTTATGTTTATTTGTATGATTTGTTGTTTTACTACCATGACTATGTGGATCTAAATTTCACGTCCTAGGATTGTGGTTCTTTCATGACTATTATTATTCGGATATTGATTTTGATTTTTTAGTTTATCATATTAGTTTATTTATTCAATTTTGCACTTAATTATTTGATTTCTTGATCACTTATTGAATACTATCTACGAATCCAGTGTAAAACTCGAAAGTGAGAATTCTAGATTGAATATGGGATTGAGTAGAGCAAATTCTTGAACCTGGGCATCGGGGAACGGATTTGCGGTTAGGATAGACATATACCTAATTGTCTTGCTTGGTTGATTTATAGGAATTATAAATGCGTTCTTTTGTTGATTCTAATTCCATAGACGTATAGTAGTTCGGTTATCTTGAATAGGTGAGTAAGAACTCGACAGATTCTTATGAGCAATATTAATCATGTCAACCAATAACAGAGAGAAATAGCAGATAATAAACAACTAATTTATCTAGTTTATTGGTTGACAGGGTTAATATTGCTCATAAGAATCTGTCGAGTTCTTACTCACCTATTCAAGCTAAACTAACTCCTATATGTCTATGGAATTAAAATCAATAACAACACATTTATAATTTCTGTAAGCAAAATAATTAGGTATATATCTATCATAACCGCGATCCGTTCCCCGATGCCCAGGTTCAAGAACTTGCTATATTCAATCCTATATACAATCTAGAATTTTCACTTTCGAGTTCAACTCTAGATTCGTAGATAGTATTAAATTAGTGATCAAACAATAAAATAATTAAGTACGATATTGAATAAATAAACCAATATAATAAACTAAGAAACCAAAATCAATATCTGAATAACAATAGTCATGAAGAACCACAACCCTAGAGCATGAAGTTTAGCTTCACATAGATATGGTAGCAAAACAACAAATCATACAAAGAAACATAAAAATTATTAAGTTTGATGGAAGAAAATATGAAACGCGTCCTCCACGGTGGCTCTATGCTTGTGTTTTCCTCTAAAAACGTCATCTTCTCTCAAAATACCATTTTCCCATGCATATATACCAAGTAGGGTTGGGCCCAAACAATTATACCTTCTCCAATGTGAAAAAGGACAATTTTTCCGGTTTGACTAGCGCGATCGCGCTAGTGGTCGCACTAGTGACCCAGTGTTATGCCTGACGTGCGCGACCTGAGCGCGATTGTGCTATTAACGTGCATTGTTTACCATGTTCCGTTTTGAATTTGGAAAATCGTAAAACATGAAAGTTGTAGCCCTTTGAGTTAGTTTTCCAACCATATATTGTGAAGATAAAATGGAGTTCTGAGCAAAACATTATATCTATCACTAGACAATGCGCAATATGCCTACTAGAGTCTTCGTTTGTTCTAACTATCATCCGTTGACCCCCAAACACGATCCCGACTTAATTCTTTAAACTATTACTCAAACTTTAAAGCTTCAAATCACTTGAATTCATTTCATAACATTTACATAGCTCGAAATCACTCCTACAAGGTATAAAATACATCATTATTGCAAAATACTAGCGATTAAAATTCAAACTCAATTAAAATGCAGTAAATTAGAGTGTAATAAGTGACTAAAATACGTAATTTTAGCCTATCATCAACACCCCACACTTAAACGTTGCTCATCCTCGAGTCAACCAAAAATTTACTCTATCTATGAGCACTTAACATCTTAACACATTTGGAGCACACTACACCAATGACCATGGTTGATAGCAACAATTAAAATCTAACATATGCAATCATCATATACTTCCCTTTACTTATGTCATTCTTCAAAAATATTCAAACAAAGACAATATGCTCACAACAATCCTAGTCTCAAAAATCGACTCAATGTCACGATGCACTTATGGCTTGAATACCCAATTTTATAGAGAAGTCAAATAATATTACCTATCCTTCATGAAGCCATGTGCCCTCACAACTAGAACAGGAGAATACGTTGAACCCACACAATCAAATCATGATCAAATATAGTTTAAGAACTCATATATATATATATATATATATATATATATATATATATATATATATATATATATATATATATATATATATAACTCTCTCACTCTCACAAAAGAAGTCATATGCATGCACTTGGTGCCATAGATTTTCCCTTAATGTAAATCTCTACTAATGTAGGCTCGCTCGATCTAAAATCAATTAGGTCTTTTTTATGGTTGTAATGTGGACTAAGGGATGTGTAGGATATATTTTGGAATAGTGACTAACCCTCCTAAGTACTTTAACACACCACATAATAAACTTTAAGCGCAAATTCTTCAATTCACTTCACTTTCACACACAATATCACCCAAAAAATGCTCCCTTCTTCTTTAAGCACTACATTAATTCATACCCACTAGAAGGAACAAGACAAAAATGTATTCATCTCTATTTTTTTTTCCAGATTTTTTTAAAATTTTTGCTAATGGTGTATTATTTTACAAAACAAGTGCATCTTTCTTCCTTTTATTGGTTTAACTCAAAAGCCACCTCACACTTAGTTCCTTCTTACTTCTTTTAACGCTCATCTTACAATTAAAGTGCTTTAAGAGGAAAATGGATCAAAACAATATCAATTAAGAATAAAAAGGATATAGGCTTGCAATGTGGGTGCCAAATAAAAGTTTATAGGCTCAAAAGTGTTAATTAGGGATACATTTTATTTGTGATAAGTAATAAAGCTAAAAAAATATATCAAAGAAAGCATTAAATCACTTTTCAAACCGAACATCACATAAAATTTCGCTTCAACTCACATATCGTGCAAGTTCTAGACACAAGTACAATACATAGACTACACAAAAATCTCACCACACATAGCACATGACTCACTAAAAACGATCTCATTCCGACTCTCAAACAAATACAAGTATTCACATAGCCACGAGATATTAAGAATGAAGTACAAAGTGAATATAATTCAAGAAAAACATAGGCATCACAAGACATGCTATCTAACTAAGCAAGACATCATCAATAATTTCAAATCATAGGGAAGATACTACACATGCCAAAGCCTAAATATGCTACTATCAAACAAGTCAAGGGCGCCTAGGTTCATCATTCTTCCTCCATTTATTCCCTAAATTCTAATCTACTATAAAATTTAAAAAACAAATACTACTACTGTCACGACCCAAATTCTATACCCGGTCGTGATGGAGCCTCTCATGAAGACAAGGCTAGCCAACAATCCCAAATCCCCTTTTAACAACTATTAAACATAAAGGAATAAAAATATTACTTATTAACATTTAACTATTAATTTCATCCAAATACAACCCGATCGGCGTGTCACAAGTCACGAGCATCTAATGAGTAAAGAAGCTACTACTGGCCAACATTGTATAAATAAATATAAAATAAAATCTGGAATACAAAAATGCGGTACGGTGCCGTGAACGTTAGCGGTCACCTGGTTCAACTATCACCATAAGGTCTTCTGCCCTGCTAATAACCCGCTAACGGGTGAACAACACCTGCAACTGCACGCAAGGTGCAGAGAGTAAAGTGAGTAATTCCAACTCAGTGGTAATAAAAGAGAATAATAACTGAGCTATAAAAAAATACGTATGGGCACACCAAAATGCTATACAAGACAGTAAAATACCTTTTTGAAAAGCCGCAATAGTGTGAAAATCCTTTAGAAAATCTCAAGATCAGTTAAAAATATCACTTTTAAAATTCTCTTTTGCAAATATCTCTTTTCATTTCAACAGCCAACATATAAGGCAAAATCAGATAGAGCAAGTTGGCTCACAAGTCTGCCCCTTGGGCATAGCACTCATCAACATGTAACACCAGGGTATCTGGTCAACAAGGCAGGTAACAATGTGCATGCCAGTGATATATGAGTGCTAATGTCATGCCACGTAGTATAAACAGGAGTGAATGCAATAGAATACATATGACCAATGCGGCGTACGTGCATCCCGATCCACTTGGGTACCCGCGCTCACTGTGGGGGTTTAGACTCCGGAGAGGCTCCTACAACCCAAGCGCAATAATACTACAGCATGCAGTCTGATCCATATACTACTGCGGTGTGCAGTCCGATCCATGCAATGTGCTACTACGGCGTGCAGTCCGATCCATGCAATATGCTACTGCGGCGTGCAGCCCGATCCGTGCATGTATATGCATATTCACACATAATACTCGAGGCCTGAAAGCCTCCTCATGTTCCTCGGTATGCCTTCACATATGGCCCTCGGCCCCAATCAGTCCAACAAATAATCAAAAGCCCCTTGGGCATCAGAAAAACAATGATACTCAGCTCAAATGATAGTTCAAATATCAGTTAAAACTCCAGGTTTGAGTAAAATATAGCTGAGTTCAAAAGTAGTGTAAATCACACGGACTGAGTTCAAATAATGTTTCAAACAGTGAGGGAAAACAGTGATGATAGTTCATAAAGAGTTTCAACAATCGTCAATAAGCCCCAAGTATGGAAATGAGCCCAAATCATAATGATAACAACAACACATTTGCAAATACGCGGTAAAAACCAACAACCGGGACGGACCAAGTCATGATCCCCAATGGTGCTCTACCCCACGCCGAGGTCCAGCATGTAAGTCACCTCAATACATCACTAAGATGTGCAAATCCAGGGTTTCAAACTCTCAAGATATCATTCCCAAGTATTACTCACCTCGAACCGGCGGAAACTCAAGCCCGCAATGCCTTTGCTCCTCAAACCACCCCCACGCGCGTTGAAACTAGCCAAAATCAGTACAAATATATCATAATAGGCTAATGGAAAAACACTTAATCGAAAGAAATCGAAATATAACAAAAATCTCGAAACTAGCAAAACCCGAGCCCAGAGCCTGCTCCTCGAAAAATTATGAAATTCACATTTTCGAAATCCTCGTCTCACCAAGAGTCCGTACATGTAAAATTTATCAATATCGGAGTTCAAATGAGCCACCAAATCACAATTTTACATAGCAAAATTCCAAGCCCTAACTTCCTCAATTTATGCCCAATTTCAGAGAATTAATGGAAGATTCTTTGATAAAATAACTTTTCAAATTCTACCAACAAGCTCCCAAGGTGTGCAAAAATAGAGGAAAAATGGGGGCGCAGATGAAATGATATTAGAAACCCTTCTGTCGCCCCGTTAATACTCTATGCGATCACATCCGTGCTATTGCAATCGCATAGCACAAATTTAATTCCTCAGAATTTCCTCTTATGCGATCGCACTCCAGCCCTTGCGATCACGTATAACAAATTTGCAAGCTCCCAAAATGCCCTATGCGATCGCACAAACACCCTATGCGATCGCACTGCATCAAAACCTCAACTATGCGATCGCATAGCTCTGACCATGATTGCATTGAATAACCATCAAGGCCTCTCCAGTTCCTCTATGCAATCACAACTGATACCCCACGATCGCATAGAACAAATGCCTCGAACACATACCAGCAAAAATCGGATCTCCTAACATGCCAAAAATGATCCGTTTGGATCCCCGGATTCACCTCGAGGCCCCCGGAACCTTAACGAAAACTACCAACCTACTCCAACACATGATACGAACTTTTTCCAATCATAAATACACATCCTAAAACACAAAAATTATCAAATCAAGGCGGATTCAAGCCTAAGTTTTAACTATAACTTCTGAAACTAACATCCAATCAAAAACCCGACCAAATGATGTCCGAATGACCTGAACATTTGTAGACATATCCAAAATCACCTAACGAAGCTACTGCAACTATCATAATTTCATTTTGACTCCCGAATCAAAATCTTACCTATCGATCGGAATTCGCCAAAATTCAAACTTCGCCAATTCAAGCCTATTTCTATACCAGACCTCCAAATTCAATTCTGATCGCTCTTCTAAGTCACAAATAAACCCCCAAAGCTAACCGAACCATCAGAATTCGATTTCGCGCCCTATGACTGACAAGTCAATATCCGGTTGACTTCTCCAAACTATTCCTTCATCAAAGAGACTAGTTATCCAATTTCCTACCAAACTCGATCCGAATTGACTCAAATCCACCATATATATATATATTGAAACATGAACAAACATATAAAGGGGAAAACAGGGCAGTATCTCACGTGACGACGGGTTCGGGTCGTCATATTCTCCCCAACTTAAACAAACGCTCGTCCTCGAGCGGACCTAGAGTTTTACTAGAAGCAACCCAATAGTTGAATGACCTTACCAAGCATATACTTGGGGTGATCCCACGTCACCCTATCTTACATAAGTTCGATAACACAATATAGCTGGAATTCTATAGCCCATCTGAACCATAGACCACATTACACTTCCTGAAATCACACACCAGATCCGAACCCCATGTCTATACTCAGAATAACTCTGAACCAACTGTGATAACCCATACTTGCCACCCAGGGGGGACCATATGATATACTACACAACCTAAACACTCGAGATGATGGCATCTATTCACAGCAATTAGCCACAATAACCAAATACTAACAGAAAAACCCTTTTCATTAGTTAAAATCTTATTCGAACGGCTTCATATACTGCCCATGGCAACCAAAACACGTGATATACCGAACCCATCACTCTGGTCAACCATTCATGAATCCATTTCCCTTTTGACTAATACCACAATAGATTTTTTTGGAGCCAAACCTCGATATTACCTTTCTAACCAGCTGAAATCACATATGCTCGCACTCATTAATGACTCATACGATCATTTCGATTATAACACACCACACTGGTGATATGACACCTCAACATCGGCTTAAGCCACAACGTGCACAACAAATGCACCAATAAGAAATGATTTGATCACACTCAAGTCATGACAACTAACTCAAACAAAAGAGCTATAATTCAAATTCCTCCGTACCGTCATAACGCAAAACGGATATCCCGTCTCACATCATAGAATTAGAGTACTTGAATACTCATCGAAAGGTCATAACATCACGTGGCCTTGCCACAACTCATGATTCTATCCAAACACTATTACTCATGAAGCACCTCAAGTTACCATGCTCAAAAAGGTCAGTCACGCACGGATTTAGGTATGAACTCAAACAATCAATCTCACCCACGGTGAATAGATTATCAAATCATGTAAGGACACAACCATGCGCTATTCGCCAAGCAATACCCAATACAAACTTTTCTCTGCATACAAGGTAACATATAGAAAGCTATTCACCACATCACACTATTGCGGTGTGCAACCCGCTCGAAATAACATACCCGTGGTGGCGTGCCACCCGATCCGAATAACCCATGGCGGCGTGCTACCCGATCCACACATAAATCACGCAAAAGGAAATGCACATCAAGTCAAATTTCTCATTACAATAAACATATATAGTCCTATGCTCGGCCACACGAAACACATATGAAAAGTCCCTCAATACCGGAACTGAATCAATGGTAGAAACCTCTACACCGACATCCATCACGAAGGCCCAATCAACAAAGCAATACCTGCGAGCCATCTGCTTGTCCTTGGGATACAAAACTACCATGTTTGAACATAATCTGATGCACCTTGACACGCAAATTGTGGCATTTTATGACATAGTCCATATCACATTAGTCTAGACAACTTGACTTAAGACAACCAGTCTGCAATCAGATATCATAACCCAATTTCAACATATCAAGCAAGGAAGATCCACTAGGGCTTTCAAATTTCCCATAACCGCTAAACGGTGCCAATACACACGATACACAACCACTGCATAGGCGGATCACGAGAACTTCTAGTCTCCAACACATATATAATACATGAATCACTGTGCCTGATCCCATACTCCAGCGTACGAATACATAAGACATATCAAGCATCCATTTATACCACGAAAGACATTCAGAAATTTCCCAATGCCATCAAACAATTCGACCATCCCAGTCGATTCAACAAGAAAAATATCGCAATACTACTGACGTATCATCAATCTACATCACCTTAATCATCTGATGATCGATTCTTTACTTACCTGCAGCTTCCCGTGCTACTCAAGAATTTAATGATTTCCCATTATGAACTGAACCAAAACCTTGAAAACGCAAATCTCAATTCTCCATATCATAACACATAGACCCTACCCATAGGAATTATACTCATCTTCAGGCCACGGTAAAATACCTCACGAACGCTTTCTTTCAAATTCCATTGCACACGCTAAACTGCTAGGACTGAATCCTACTACCCACACCAAGCTACGCAACTGCCAGCACTCAAGAGCTTTGCGGCTCGATACCTGTAAGACTCATTACTTCGAACACATACCAGGAATTAATTGTATCCTTATCGTACCATTTCGGTTTATTATAAAGCTATTCCATTTATCCCTATTTTCTTTCTGATTCGTCTTAAATTTAATATTCTCCTTTGCTGTAGCACCAAAATACCTCAACTCAGGTTACCACACGGGACTCATACATAAGACCACCCCGTCTAAGACCCATAGACCACTGATACTCTCTCAGATGTTTCCCATAAATACTACATTCTATAATACTTTATTTTGAAGAACTTCCTGCGATTCTGAATTCATTATCATTGCCTTCCAAATTCGGATACATAGAATCCCATAATTACATAACATACCACAAGTCTTGATCTCTTCTAATAAAACAGAGTCATTAGCCACAAACACAATTCTTACAACACCTGTTTGACGCATGCAAAACCTTGAACATAGTAAACCATTCTCGAGAGTCATTTATTCTTATTCACCTGTAATTCACCTTCCCCGGATGAACAGAACCAATATAGCATACAACAGTGCAATTAGCTAATCTATAGCAACCTCCCCAACTTGGCTCGAAGCCATATACCAGGACACGCTCAATAATCCTTAATACTTTTACTCTATTGAAAACACAACGCTATAGTGAGGTTTAAACTCAAGTCATATACAAGCATAGGTGGAGACTCGAATCATCAGAAATCATATCTCTTTTGCAATTCTTGCATTTATTCACACACAATAGTTAAGCCCACTCTTAAGATGGCAAAATCTTTTCTAAGTCCCAAATTTTTCAAAATTTTTGACAGAGTTCCCTTTGTAATTTGGCATATCCACCTGCCAAAGAATCACCAAAATCATCCTAACAATACATCCACAACTCGACAAGACATCACAATGTATATCAACAACATTAATCTCAATACTACACAAATTGTATTATCAAAATTGGTACATGAACATACGTGGCACCTAAATAAATCATAACACATAAAAAATACCTTTCAATTACACATAGGATTCAACCCACCTAAGGACACTCCGCAAGAGATAACCCACCCGCTTTGCTTGGATTTAGTATTTCAGCACACCTTCCACCATGATACACATAGCAAAATCAATTAGTCTTCCTGAGTCTGAACTCATACCACCGCACCTAATGCACTTTCCTTTTCCATTAAGAGACCTGAAAATATTCACCATGCCCCATAACTTTGGGCTACACCACAGATCACAATGGAAAACGAACACTTAACAGCTCATCAATTGAAAGAATTAAGTAAAAAGTGACTTACAATTGTTTTGATGAAGAAGGAATCCGTGAAGAATCACAAATGGGTGTTTTTGTTTTGTAAAAAGTGAAGAAATGAACTTAAAATCGTGTTTTACAGGTCTCTGTGTTCGCATTTGCGAACATGGGTTCGCAATTGCGAACCCCGACCAATTTCTGGAGTTTGAAAAATAAGCTAAGGCTGGGAAGTTCGCATTTGCGAACACTGGCAGACAAAGGGGTGTTCGCATTTGCGAACGAATGTTTGCATTTGCGAACACAGGCTGTATAAGGCAGTGTTCGCATTTGCGAACACAGGCAGTATAGGGAATGTTCGCATTTGCGAACTTTTGTTCGCATTTGCGAACATAGGCAGGCCCTGGGGACTTTCGCATTTGCGAACAATTGTTCGCATTTGCGAACAAGGCCGGGCATGAGGGGTTTCGCATTTGCGATCAGGGTTCGCATTTGCGAGCCCTGCCTTGATCATCCCCCTTCGCAATTGCGAGAAATGCTTCGCAATTGCGAAGCCAACAACTGGGTGAAAAACCAGCAGTGCAACATTTCAGAATTTAATCCAACGGCCTATCAAATCTTTACCCGAGCCCCCGGGCTCCAAACCAAACATGTACACAACCTCAAAAACACATTATGAACTTGTTCGTGCGATCACATCGCCAATATCACCTCGTTTTCATCAAATCAAGCCTCAAATTCATGATTTTCATACCTTTGGTTTTCAAAACTTTCAAACTTGGGACTCAAGGTCCAAAACATCTCAAACAACATCCGAATGTCACCAAACTTTACAGAAATCACATATATAATATTTAAGACTTGTATCGGGCGTCGGAACCAAAATACGAGCCCGATACCAAGGTCAATTAATTCATTTCCTTTAACAATTACATCAAAAATAATTTCATAGAAAAATTCATAACTTGGGCTCTAGGCCTCGGAATTCGACTCCGGACGCATGTCCAAGTCCCATATTTTCCTACGGACCTCTCGGGACCATCCGATCTCGGGTCCGGATTCGTTTACCAAAAATGTTAACCGAAGTCAACCATATCAATATTAATATCATTTTTATCCAAATTTCTCATAGAATTCATATTTTCTGTCACAAAATCTTTCCGGCTACATGCTCGGATTGTGCACGTAATTCGAGGCAACATGGAATGAGGGTTTCAAGGCCTCAGAAGTTCAAAATGATTAATAAAATAAGTGATGACCCTTTGGGTCGTCACAATCTCCACCTCTAAATCAACCGTTCGTCCTCGAACGGACAAAAGAAAGTACCCGAGTCAGGAAACAAGTGTGGGTAGCGGCTCCGCATATCGGACTCGGACTCCCGGGTCGATGCCTCGAGAGGCTGACCTCTCCACCGAACACGCACGGAAGGATAACTCTTTGACCTCAACTCTCGAACCTGTCGGTCTAGAATAGCCACCGGCTCCTCCTCGTAAGATAGATCATTGTCCAATTGGACAGTACTGAAGTCTAACACATGAGTGGGATCACCGTGGTATCTCCGAAGCATAGATACGTGAAAAACTGGATGCACGGCTGATAAGCTAGGCGGCAAAGCTAATCTGTAAGCCACCCCTCCCACTCTGTCTAGGATCTCAAATGGACCAATGTACCTAGGGCTGAGCTTGCCCTTCTTCCCGAACCTCATCACGCCCTTCGTAGGCGACACTCGGAGCAATACTCGTTCACCAACCATGAAATCTACATCTCGAACCTTACGATCCGCATAAGTCTTCTGCCTGGACTGAGCTGAACGCAATCTCTCTCGAATAGTCTTGACCTTATCCAAGGCCTCCTGAACTAAGTCTGTACCTAACAACCGAGCCTCTCCCGGTTCAAACCATCCAACTGGTGATCGACATCGCCTACCATACAACGCCTCATACTGAGCCATCTGGATGCTAGATTGGTAACTGTTATTGTAGGCGAACTCTGCTAATGGTAGAAACCGATCCCACGAGCCTCCGAAATCAATAACACAGGCTCGAAGCATGTCCTCAAGAATCTGAATAGTCCTCTCGGACTGGCCATCCGTCTGAGGATGAAATGCTGTACTCAACTGAACCTGGGTGCCTAACTCCTGCTGGACCGCTCTCCAGAACCGCGAGGTAAACTGCGTACCCCGATCAGAGATAATAGATACCGGCACTCCATGGAGACGAACAATCTCCCTAATGTAAACCTCCGCTAACCTCTCCGATGAGTAGGAGACAGATACTGGAATAAAGTGTGCTGATTTGGTCAGCCTATCAACAATGACCCAAATAGCATCAAATTTCTTTCGAGTCAAAGGAAGTCCAGTAACGAAGTCCATAGTGATCTGCTCCCATTTCCACTCGGGAATTTCAATCCTCTGGAATACACCACCAGGTCTCTGGTGCTCATATTTCACCTGCTGACAATTTAGACACCGAGCGACATACGCAACAATATCTTTCTTCATTCTGCGTCACCAATATTTCTGCCGTAAGTCCTGGTACATCTTCGCGGCGCCCGGGTGAATAGAATACCGCGAACCGTGGGCCTCTGCTAAGATCAACTCTCGAATCCCTTCGACATTGGGCACACAAAATCGACCCTGCAATCTCAATACCCCATCATCATCTAGATTTACCTGTGTGGCACCTCCCCGTTGTACTGTATCTCTCAACTCACGCAAATGAGGATCATCAAATTGCCTCTCACGGATACGCTCTAATAAAGAAGAACGAGCGACCGTGCGGGCTAACACTCTGCTAGGCTCAGAAATGTCCAATCTCACGAACCGGTTGGCTAAGGCCTGGACATCTAGAGCTAATGGTCTCTGACTGACCGGAATGTATGCAAGACTACCCATGCCGGCATACTTTCTACTCAAAGCATCGGCCACCACATTGGCCTTACCTGGGGTGATATAGAATAGTAACATCATAGTCCTTCAGCAACTCTAACCATCTCCGCTGTCGTAGATTCCACTCCGTTTGCTTGAACAAGTACTGTAGGCTTTTGTGATCAATGTACACCTCACATGTCACACCATATAGATAATGCCTCCGGATCTTTAAGGCATGAACCATTGCTGCCAACTGAAGATCATGAACTGGATAATTATTCTCATGTATTTTTAGCTGTCTCGAAGCATAAGAAATAACATTACCATGCTGCATCAATACCTCTCCAAGTCCTGTACGGGACGCATCATAGTAAACTGTGTAAGGCCCTGAACCTGTGGGTAAAATCAACACTGGTGCCGTAGTCAAAGCTGTCTTGAGCTTCTGAAAGCTCGTCTCACACTCATCTGACCACTTAAACAGGGCACCCTTCTGGGTCAACCCGGTCATCGAGGCTGCAATAGAAGAGAACCCCTCTACAAATCGATGGTAGTATCTTGCTAACCTCAAGAAACTCCGGATCTCAGTCACTGAAGCTAGTCGAGGCCAATTCTTGACTGCCTCAATCTTCTTTGGGTCCACCTGAATACCCTCTACTGATACAATATGACCCAGAAATGCAACCGAACTCAACCAGAACTCTTATTTTGAAAACTTGGCATATATATGATTATCCTTCAGAGTCTAAAGAACCACTCTAAGGTGCTGCTCGTGCTCTTCCTGGCTGCGGGAGTATACCGGGATATCGTCAATAATGACTATCACAGACAAATCTAGATAAGACCTGAATACCCGATTCATCAACTCCATGAATGCTGCTGGGGCATTGGACAACCCGAAGGACATGACCAAGAACTCATAATGCCCATATCTAGAGCGAAAGGTCGTCTTAGGAATGTCAGCCGCCCTGATCTTCAGCTGATGGTAGCCTGACCTCAAGTCTATCTTAGAAAATACCCTCGCTCCCTGGAGCTGGTCAAACAAATCATCAATCCTCGGCAGTGGATATTTATTTTTGATAGTCACCTTGTTTAACTGCCGGTAATCAATACACATCCGCATCGAGCCATCCTTCTTCTTTACAAATAATACATGTGCTCCCCAGGGGGAAACACTGGGCCTGATAAAGCCCTTCTCAAGAAGGTCCTGCAACTGATCTTTCAACTCTTTTAACTCCGGCGGGGCCATACGATAGGGTGGAATAGAGATGGGTTGAGTGCCCGGTGCCAGATCAATACAGAAATCAATATCCCTGTCGGGTGGCATGCCCGGCAGGTCTGAAGGAAAAACCTCCGGAAACTCCCGTGCAATAGGGACCGACTCAATGGAAGGAACTTCTGCGCCGGAATCACGAACATAAGCCAGATAAGCTAGACACCCCTTCTCGACCATACGTCGAGCTTTAATATAGGAAATAACAGTGCGAACGGAGTGGCTTTAGGTACCCTTCCACGGAGTGGCAAGGCTAAGGTCACAGTCTTAGCATGGCAATCAAGAATAGCATGGTATGGGGACAACCAGTCTATCCCCAATATGACATCAAAATCTACCATATCCAAAAGCAATAGATCAATACGGGTCTCAAGACCCCCAAATATAACTACGCACGAACGATGCACCCGATCGACTACAATGGAGTCACCCACTGGTGTAGCCACATAAACTGGAATATCCAGAGCATAGCTGGGCATAGCCAAATACGGTGCGAAGTAGGAAGACACATAGGAATATGTAGATCCAGGGTCAAATAATACTGAAGCACCTCTGCCACACACAAGAATAGTACCTGTAATCACGGCATCTGATGCCTCTGCCTCTGGCCTGGCTAGTAAAGCATAGAATCGGGGATCCGCACCTCCCCTCTGAGTTGCGTCTCTAGGACGACCATCAACTGGCTGACCTCTACCTCTGGCTGGACGGTCTCCCTCTCTACTGTCTCGACCTGGCCTCTATCAAAGGATTCTCTGCTACCAGAGGAAGAACCACCAAATCTACCTGTATGACGAGGCCTCTTATCTGAAGAATAACCGCCTCCCCTAGCAAGAGCCATCTCAACTCTGCGTGCTGCATTAGCTGCCTCCTGAAATGATATGTCACTCCCCACGCCCATAGCCATCTGGAGTCTAATCGGCTGATTAAGCCCATCTATAAACCTGCGGACCCTCTCCCGCTCCGTGGGAAGTATCACCACTGCATGATGAGCCAAATCCACAAATCTAGTCTCATATTGTGTAACTGTCATAGTGCCCTGATGGAGGCGCTCAAACTGCCTCCAAAGTACATCCCGCTTAGTAGCAGGGAGAAACTTCTCCATAAATAGTTCCGCAAACTGGTCCCATGATAAAGCTGGGGACCCTGCTGGTCGAGTCAAGCAATAATCTCTCCACCAAGTCTTGGCGGATCCTGCAAGCCTGAAGGTACAGAAGTCAACTCCGTTTGTCTCCACGATCCCCATAGTCTTGAGAATCTCATGGCAACTGAATAAGAAGTCCTGAGGATCCTCTGATGTGGCTCCACTGAATGTAGTCGTACCTAGCTCTCAAACTCTACTAAGCTTGTTCGTGAGTGGTGAGACCTATGTAACCTAGAGCTCTGATACCAACTTGTCACGACCCGGATTTTCCCCCAACATCGGGATCGTGATGGCGCCTACTCGTGGTAGCTAGGCAAGCCACTGTATTTATACTATCCTGTCTTTAACACAATTTTAATTAAATAAATGCGGAATACTTTATCGAAATAGAAATAACTAATTACAAGGTGAAAATCATACAGAAATCCTCTACCCAAGACGTGGAGTCACCAACTCACGAACTACTATGGAATACTACACATAAAAATCTGAAAGAAATATAACATAATTCTGTTTGTCTCGGAACAAAGAGACTACAGCTAATAACATAAATAAAGAGAGAGACGCCGGGTTTGCGTACGTCTGCAAGCTACCTCGATCTCAAATGTAATCAACTCCCACGCAATCGATTTACTGCTGCTGCTCCTGATCGTAACCTGAACCTATGCAAAAACACACAGAAGTGTAATATCAGCACAACCGACCCCATGTGTTGGTAAGTGCCCGGCCTATCCCGGCGAAGTAGTGACAAGCCTAGGACCAGACACTCACATAAACCTGTGCAATTCAATATATATATATGTGTACCACAAAATAACAAGAAATAATCAAGTAATAACACAATAAGGAATATCTTAAAGAATTCAACAATTAACCACGGTTAATAATTTCACAAAGAAAACAAAGTATAATGTAAACACGAATTATATCACTTCAAGAAATAGCAAGCAATTGCACGGCATCACCCTTCGTGCTTTTACTCTCATCCTCACCAAACAAACAAATAAAGTACACGGCATCACCCTTCGTGCTTTTACTCTCATCCTCACATCCATAGTACGGCATGATCCTTCGTACATGGTTCAATAACAGGGCACGGCATGATCCTTCGTGCATAATCAATAACAGGGCACGGCATGATCCTTCGTGCATAATCAATAAATAAACATGGTACGGCATTAACCTTCGTGCATAAATAAATAAACATGGCACGGCATCACCCTTCGTGCATTATCACTCTTCCTTACCCAAATAACAATCACAGTTAAGGGCAGAGAAAGAAACAACAATTCATAAATCGTCCCATCAAGGGCAATCAATAATTATCTTCACAACAAGTCCCAACAAGGGAGAACAATAACAATTCACATGTAATATATCTCAAAATATCATTTTCCAACGACTCACGGTCATACTAGACGCCAGAGTGTATGGATGCTCGTCACCACAGTCCATACACCGCACTCGATCACATAACACATAACACATAATCCTATTCCCTCAAGCTAGGATAGAACAAACACTTACCTCGAATGCTTATGAACAATTCACTCCGTGGAAATGTCTTTTCTTTCAATTTGGCTCCAATCCAACCGTATCTATACACAATTGATTTAGTATCATCAATTCTACTCAACAAACAAATTCTTAATACCAAATACAACTTTTACAACATTCTGCCATGAATAGTGAATTTCAACCCCGGGCCCACATGGTCGGAATTCGAGGTTAGAGCCAAAATCCGATTACCCATTCCCCCACGAGTTCATATATATAATTTGTTTCAAAATCGGACCTCAATTCGAGGTCCAATTCCCAATTTATGAAAAACCCTATTTTCTAACAAAAACAAGAATTTTACCATGAAAATCTTTGATTTCTTATGAAAAACATGTTTAATGATGTTAGGAATTGAAAGAATTAAGTAAAAAGTGACTTACAATCGTTTTGATGAAGAAGAAATCCTTGAAGAATCGCAAATGGGTGTTTTGGTTTTTGTAAAATGTGAAGAAATGATTGAAATTCGTGTTTTTCAGGTCTCTGTGTTCGCATTTGCGAACATGGGTTCGCAATTGCGAACCCCGACCAATTTCTGGAGTTTGAAAAATAAGCTAAGGGTGGGAAGTTCGCATTTGCGAACATTTGTTCGCATTTGCGAACCAATGTTCGCATTTGCGAACTATTGTTCGCAATTGCGAACACAAGCTAAATATGGGGAGGTTCGCATTTGTGAACTATTGTTCGCATTTGCGAACACAGGCAGAATAGTGTCGAGTTCGCATTTGCGAACTATAGTTCGCATTTGCGAACACAGGCACAGTAGGGTCAAGTTCGCATTTACGAACTATTGTTCGCATTTGCGAACACAGGCACAATAGGGGGGAGTTCGCATTTGCGAACTATTGTTCGCATTTGCGAACTCTGCAGAATAGTGGGGAGTTCGCATTTGCGAACTCTGCACACCAGTTGCTGACAACAACTTCTAACATGAAAAATTGATCTCGTGGCCTATCCAAAGTTCACCCGAGCCCTCGGGGCTCCAAACCAAATATGCACATAACCTCAAAAACACATTATGAACTTGTTCGTGCGATCACATCGCCAATATCACCTCGTTATCATCAAATCAAGCCTCAAATGCATGATTTTCATACCTTTAGTTTTCAAAACTTTCAAACTTGGGACTCAAGGTCCAAAACATCTCAAACGACATCCAAATGTCACCAAACTTTACAGAAATCACATATATAATATTTAAGACTTGTACCGGGCGTCGGAACCAAAATACGAGCCCGATACCAAGGTCAATTAATTTATTTCCTTTAATAATTGCATCAAAAACAATTTCACATAAAAATTCATAACTTGGGCTCTAGGCCTCAGAATTCGACTCCGGACGCATGTCCAAGTCCCATATTTTCCTACGGACCTCTCGGGACCATCAAATCTCGAGTCCGGATCCGTTTACCAAAAATGTTGACCGAAGTCAACCATATCAATATTAATATCATTTTTATCCAAATTTCTCATAGAATTCATATTTTCTATCACAAAAATCTTTCCGACTACATGCTCGGATCGTGCACGTAAATCGAGGCAACATAGAATGAGGTTTTCAAGGCCTCGAAGCTCGAAATGATTAATTAAATAAGTGATGACCCTTTGGGTCGTCACAATCTCCACCTCTAAAACAACCGTTCGTCCTCGAACGGACAAAAGAAAGAAGTACCCGAGTCAGGAAACAAGTGTGGGTAGCGGCTCCGCATATCAGACTTGGACTCCCAGGTCGATGCCTCGGGAGGCTGACCTCTCCACCGAACACGCACAGAAGGATAACTCTTCGACCTCAACTGTCGAACCTGCCGGTCTAGAATAGCCACCGGCTCCTCCTCGTAAGATAGATCATTGTCCAATTGGACAGTACTGAAGTCTAACACATGTGTGGGATCGCCGTGGTATCTCCGTAGCATAGATACATGAAAAACTGGATGCACGGCTGATAAGCTAGGCGGCAAAGCTAATCTGTAAGCCACCCCTCCCACTCTGTCTAGAATCTCAAATGGACCAATATACCTAGGGGCTGAGCTTGCCCTTCTTCCCAAACCTCATCACGCCCTTCATAGGCGACACTCGGAGCAATACTCGTTCACCAACCATGAAATCCACATCTCGAACTTTACGATCCGCATAAGTCTTCTGCCTAGACTGAGCTGAACGCAATCTCTCCTGAATAGTCTTGACCTTATCTAAGGCCTCCTGAACTAAGTCTGTACCTAACAACCGAGCCTCTCCCGGTTCAAACCACCCAACTAGTGATCGACATCGCCTACCATACAACGCCTCATACGGAGCCATCCTGGATGCTAGATTGGTAACCGTTATTGTAGGCGAACTCTGCTAATGGCAGAAACGATCCCACGAGCCTCCGAAATCAATAACACAGGCTCGAAGCATATCCTCGAGAATCCGAATAGTCCTCTCCGACCGGCCATCCGTCCGAGGATGAAATGCTGTACTTAATTGAACCTGAGTGCCTAATTCTCGCTGAACCGACTTCTCCATAACCGCGAGGTAAATTGCGTTCCCGATCGGAGATAATAGATACGTGCACCCCATGGAGACGAACAATCTCCCTAATGTAAACCTCCGCTAACCTCTCCGACGAGTAGAGACAGATACCTGGAATAAAGTGTGCTGACTTGGTCGGCCTATCAACAATGACCCAAATAGCATCAAATTTCCTCCGAGTCAAAGGAAGTCCGGTAACGAAGTCCATAGTGATCCGCTCCCATTTCCACTCGGGAATTTCAATCCTCTGGAATACACCACCAGGTCTCTGGTGCTCATATTTCACCTGCCGACAATTTAGACACCGAGCGACATACGCAACGATATCTTTCTTCATTCTGCGCCACCAATAGTGTTGCCGTAAGTCCCGGTACATCTTCGCGGCGCCTGGGTGAATAGAATACCGCGAACTGTGGGCCTCTGCTAAGATCAACTCTCGAATTCCTTCGACATTGGGCACACAAACTCGACCCTGCAATTTCAATACGCCATTATCATCTAGGTTTACCTGTGTGGCACCTCCCTGCTGTACCGTATCTCTCAACTCACGCAAATGAGGATCATCAAATTGCCTCTCACGGATACGCTCTAATAATGAAGAACGAGCGACCGTGCAGGCTAACACCCTGCTAGGCTCAGAAATGTCTAATCTCACGAACCGGTTGGCTAAGGCCTGAACATCTAGAGCTAATGGTCTCTGATTGACCGGAATATATGCAAGACTACCCATGCCGGCATACTTTCTACTCAATGCATCGGCCACCACATTGGCCTTACCTGGGGTGATATAATATAGTAACATCATAGTCTTTTAGCAACTCTAACCATCTCCGTTGTCGTAGATTCAACTCCTTCTGTTTGAACAAGTACCGTAGGCTTTTGTGATCATTGTACACCTCACATGTCACACCATATAGATAATGCCTCCGCTTGATCAAACAAACGAACCACTGCTGCTAACTCAAGATCATGAACCGGATAATTCTTTTCATGTATCTTTAATCGCCTCGAAGCATAAGCGATAACCTTACCATCCCGCATCAATACCGCTCCAAGTCCCGTACGAGATGCGTCATAATAAACCGTATAAGGCCCCGTACCCGTAGGTAGTATCAACACCGGTGCCGTGGTCAGAGCTGTCTTTGAGCTTTTCGAAGCTCGCCTCACACTCCTCCGACCACCGAAACTGGACACCCTTCTGGGTCAACCTGGTCATCGGGGATGCAATGAAGAAAACCCCTCTACAAAACGACGATAGTAACTCTGCTAATCCCAAGAAACTCTCGATCTCGGTCACCGAAGCCGGTCGAGGCCAATTCTGGCATCGCCTCGATCTTCTTTGGGTCTACCTCGAATACCTTCCACCGATACAACGTGACCCAGAAATGCTACCGAACTCAACCGTAACTCACATTTAGAAAATTTGGCATATAGTCGGTTATCTTTCGAGTCCGAAGAACCACTCGAGGTGCTCGCTCGTGCTCTTCCCGGTCAGCGTGAGTATACCGGGATGTCGTCTATGAATACTATCACGAACGGATCTAAGTAAGGCCCGAATACCCGATTCATCAACTCCATGAATGCTCGTTGGGGCATTGGTCAACCCGAAGGACATGACCAAGAACTCATAATGCCCATATCTAGAGCGAAAGGTCGTCTTAGGAATGTCAGCCACCCTGATCTTCAACTAATGGTAGCCCTGACCTCAAGTCTATCTTAGAGAATACCCTCGCTCCCTGGAGCCGGTCAAACAAATCATCAATCCTCGGCAGTGGATATTTATTTTTGATAGTCACCTTGTTTAACTGCCGGTAATCAATACACATCCGCATCGAGCCATCCTTCTTCTTTACAAATAATACAGGTGCCCCCCAGGGGGAAACACTGGGCCTGATAAAACCCTTCTCAAGAAGGTCCTGCAACTGATCTTTCAACTCTTTTAGTTCCGGCGAGGCCATACGATAGGGTGGAATAGAGATGGGCTGAGTGCCCGGTGCCAAATCAATACAGAAATCAATATCCCTGTCGGGTGGCATGCCCGGCAGGTCTGAACGAAAAACCTCAGGAAACTCCCGTGCAATAGGGACTGACTCAATGGAAGGAACTTCTGCGCTGGAATCACGAACATAAGCCAAATAAGCTAGACACCCCTTCTCGACCATACGTCGAGCCTTAACATAGGAAATAACAGTGCGAACGGAGTGGCTTGAGGTACCCTTCCACTCTAATCGGGGTGATTCTGGCAAGGCTAAGGTGACAGTCTTAGCATGACAATCAATAATAGCATGGTATGGGGACAACCAGTCCATCCCCAATATGACATCAAAATCTACCATATCCAAAAGCAACAGATCAACACGGGTCTCAAAACCCCCAAATATAACTACGCACGAACGATGTACCCGATCGACTACAATGGAGTCACCCACCGGGGTAGCCACATAAACTGGAATATCCAGAGCATAGCTGGGCACGGCCAAATACGGTGCGAAGTAGGAAGACACATAGGAATAAGTAGATCCAGGGTCAAATAATACTGAAGCACCTCTGCCACACATAAGAATAGTACCTGTAATCACGGCATCTGATGCCTCTACCTCTGGCCTGGCTGGTAAAGCATAGAATCGGGGATCTGCACCTCCCCTCTGAGCTGCGTCTCTAGGACGACCATCAACTGGCTGACCTCTACCTCTCGCTGGACGGTCTCCACCTCTGCGGTCTCGACCTCCACCTCTATAATCTCTACCCCCGCCTCTGGCTGGCTGGGCAGGCTGAGGGTCAGCTGGGGCCTGAATCATAGGACGAGGACCTCGCTGCTGAGAGTTGCCCGCCGCTATAGGGCAATTCCTGATAAAATGACCTGGGTCGCCACAACCGTAGCAACTCTTAGACTGATAGGGCTGCTGGCCCTGACGACCTGAATGGCCTCCACGAACGCTCTGAAGAGGCTGAGCACTAATAGGAGACTGGTCCGAATAATGCCCATGAGAACCGCGATCACCTGGTCCACCCTGTGAAGCCTGAAGGGCGGAATGAAAAGGCCTGGAGGACTGGCCTCTATCAAAGGATTCTCTGCTACCAGAGGAAGAAGCACCAAACCTACCCGAATGACGAGGCCTCTTATCCGAAGAATAACCGCCTCCTCTAGCGAGAGCCATCTCAACTCTGCGTGCTGCATTGGCTGCCTTCTGAAATGATATGTCACTCCCCACGCCCATAGCCATCTGGAGTCTAATCGGCTGATTAAGCCCATCTATAAATCTGCGGACCCTCTCCCGCTCCGTGGGAAGTATCACCACCGCATGACGAGCCAAGTCGATAAATCTCGTCTCATACTGTGTAACTGTCATAGTGCCCTGATGGAGGCGCTCAAACTGCCTCCGAAGTAAATCCCGCTGAGTAGCAGGGAGAAACTTCTCCATAAATAGTTCCGCAAACCGGTCCCATGATAGAGCTGGGGACCCTGCTGGTCGAGTCAGGCAATAATCTCTCCACCAAGTCTTGGCGGATCCCGCAAGTCTGAAGGTACAGAAATCAACTCCGTTTGTCTCCACGATCCCCATAGTCTTGAGAATCTCATGGCAACCGAATAAAAAGTCCTGAGGATCCTCTGATGCGGCTCCACTGAATGTAGTGGTAAATAGCTTGGAGAACCGATCAAGCCTCCATAACGAATCGAAAGTCATGGCCGCTCCATCGCCGGCATAAGCTGTGGTACCTGACTGAGTGGCCACAGCTGGCTGAATTACTGGTGCCTGAGGCTGAGGAGCTACTGGCTCCGGAGTACGAGCAATAGGAGTCCGGGCCCCTCCTCCAGCCTGAGAAGTGGCTGGGGCAACTGATAATAAACCCGCTCTGGCAATGCTATCCATAAATCCCGCTATTCTGACCAAAGCATCCCGGAGATCCGGGTAATCAAAGCCTCTCCTGGGACCTGAGCTGGGCCCACTGGAGCTGCGGGAACCGGAACCTCCTCGTCAATCTCAATATGAGGCTCCTCCTCTGGGGTAGCTGCCCGGGGCCGAGCTCTACCCCTACCACGCGCCTCTCGATACGGCCTTGGCCCCCCGCCCTCACGGGAGCCGTCCGGGGCTCGGCCGTTGGTCGCCGGACGAAGAAGCGCGTGTCCTTACCATCCGTGAAAGGACGTAATAGAAATTCAATCGGTAATCGAGGAACAAGTCGCACGACAAGAAAGAACAAATGAGAGACTCTTTCCTAACTCAATAGACTCGGGAGGACAAGTACATACGTCTCCGTACCTACCTCTCAAACTCTACTAAGCTTGTTCGTGAGTGGTGAGACCTATGTAACCTAGGGCTCTGATACCACACTGTCACGACCCGGATTTTCCCCCAACATCGGGATCGTGATGGCGCCTACTCGTGGTAGCTAGGCAAGCCATCGTATTCATACTATCCCGTTTTTAACACAATTTTAATTAAATAAATGCGGAATACTTTATCGAAATGGAAATAACAAATCACAAGGTGAAAATCATACCGAAATCCTCTACCCAAGACGTGGAGTCACCAACTCACGAACTACTATGGAATACTACACATAAAAGTCCGAAAGAAATATAACATAATTCTGTTTGTCTCGGAACAAAGAGACTACAGCTAATAACATAAATAAAGAAAGAGACGCCGGGCCTGCGGACGTCTGCAAGCTACCTCGGTCTCAAATATGAAAAACCCTATTTTCTAACAAAAACAAGAATTTTACCATGAAAATCTTTGATTTCTTATGAAAAACATGTTTAATGATGTTAGGAATTGAAAGAATTAAGTAAAAAGTGACTTACAATCGTTTTGATGAAGAAGAAATCCTTGAAGAATCGCAAATGGGTGTTTTGGTTTTTGTAAAATGTGAAGAAATGACCGAAATTCGTGTTTTTCAGGTCTCTGTGTTCGCATTTGCGAACATGGGTTCGCAATTGCGAACCCCGACCAATTTCTGGAGTTTGAAAAATAAGCTAAGGGTGGGAAGTTCGCATTTGCGAACTTTTCTTCGCATTTGCGAAGCCAAGGCAAACTGGGAAGTTCGCATTTGCGAACTATTGTTCGCAATTGCGAACACATGCTAAATATTGGGAGGTTCGCATTTGCGAACTATTGTTCGCATTTGCGAACCTAGGCAGAATAGTGGCGAGTTCGCATTTGCGAACTATAGTTCGCATTTGCGAACACAGGCACAGTAGGGTCAAGTTCGCATTTGCGAACTATTGTTCGCATTTGCGAACACAGCACAATAGGGGGGAGTTCGCATTTGCGAACTATTGTTCGCATTTGCGAACTCTGCAGAATAGTGGGGAGTTCGCATTGCAGACCAGTTGCAGACAGCAACTTCTAACATGAAAAATTGATCTCGTGGCCTATCCAAAGTTCACCCAAGCCCTCGGGGCTCCAAACCAAATATGCACATAACCTCAAAAACACATTATGAACTTGTTCGTGCGATCACATCGCCAATATCACCTCGTTTTCATCAAATCAAGCCTCAAATGCATGATTTTCATACCTTTAGTTTTCAAAACTTTCAAACTTGGGACTCAAGGTCCAAAACATCTCAAACGACATCCAAATGTCACCAAACTTTACAGAAATCACATATATAATATTTAAGACTTGTACCGGGCGTCGGAACCAAAATACGAGCCCGATACCAAGGTCAATTAATTTATTTCCTTTAATAATTGCATCAAAAACAATTTCACATAAAAATTCATAACTTGGGCTCTAGGCCTCAGAATTCGACTCCGGACGCATGTCCAAGTCCCATATTTTCCTACGGACCTCTCGGGACCATCAAATCTCGAGTCCGGATCCGTTTACCAAAAATGTTGACCGAAGTCAACCATATCAATATTAATATCATTTTTATCCAAATTTCTCATAGAATTCATATTTTCTATCATAAAAATCTTTCCGGCTACATGCTCGGATCGTGCACGTAAATCGAGGCAACATAGAATGAGGTTTTCAAGGCCTCAGAAGCTCGAAATGATTAATTAAATAAGTGATGACCCTTTGGGTCGTTGAGCTGTGGTACCTGACTGAGTGGCCACAGCTGGCTGAATTACTGGTGCCTGAGGCTGAGGAGCTACCGGCTCCGGAGTATGAGCAATAGGAGTCTGGGCCCCTCCTCCAGCCTGAGAAGTGGCTGGGGCAACTGATAATAAACCCGCTCTGGCAATGCTGTCCATGAATCCCGCTATTCTGACCAAAGCATCCCGAAGATCCGGGGTAAATAAAGCCTCTCCTGGGACCTGAGCTGGGCCCACTGGAGCTGCTGGGACTGGAACCTCCTCGTCAATCTCAATATGAGGCTCCACCTCTGGGGTAGCTGCCTGGGGCTGAGCTCTACCCCTACCACGGCCTCTGATACGGCCTTGGCCCCTGCCCCTCACAAGAGCTGCCTGGGGCTCGGGCTGCTGGTCAGCGGACGAAGAAGCGCGTGTCCTCACCATCTGCGAAAGGACATAATACAAATTCAATCAGTAATTGAGGAACAAGTCGCACGACAAGAAAGAACAAATGCGAGACTCTTTCCTAACTCAATAGACTCTGGAGGACAAGTACAGACATCTCCGTACCTACCTCTCAAACTCTACTAAGCTTGTTCGTGAGTGGTGAGACCTATGTAACCTAGAGCTCTGATACCAACTTGTCACGACCCGAATTTTCCCCCAACATCGAGATCGTGATGGCGCCTACTCGTGGTAGCTAGGCAAGCCACTGTATTCATACTATCCCGTTTTTAACACAATTTTAATTAAATAAATGCGGAATACTTTATCAAATAGAAATAACTAATTACAAAGTGAAAATCATACTGAAATCCTCTACCCAAGACGTGGAGTCACCAACTCACGAACTACTATTGAATACTACACATAAAGTCTGAAAGAAATATAACATAATCTGTTTGTCTCGGAACAAAGAGACTACAGCTAGTAACATAAGTAAAGAGAGAGACGCCGGGCCCGCGGACGTGTGCAAGCTACCTCGGTCTCAAATATGATCAACTCCCATGCAAAAAAATCTACTGCTGCTGCTCCTGATCGAAACCTGGACCTGTGCAAAAACACACAGAAGTGTAGTATCAGCACAACCGACCCCATGTGCTGGTAAGTGCCTGGCCTATCCCGGCGAAGTAGTGACAAGCCTAGGACCAGACACCCACATAAACCTGTGCAATTCAATATATATATGTATACCACAAAATAACAAGAAATAACCAAGTATTAACACAATAAGGAATATCTCAAAGAATTCAACAATTAACCACAGTTAATAAATTCACAAGGAAAAACAAAGTATAATGTAAACACAAGTAATATCAATTCAAGAAATAGCAAGCAGTTGCATGGCATCACCCTTCGTGCTTTTACTCTCATCCTCACCAAATAAACAAATAAAGTACACGGCATCACCCTTCGTGCTTTTACTCTCATCCTCACATCCATAGTACGACATGATCCTTCGTACATGGTTCAATAACAGGGCACGGCATGATCCTTCGTGCATAATCAATAAAACATGGCACGACATTAACCTTCGTGCATAAATAAATAAACATGGCACGGCATCACCCTTTGTGCATTATCACTCTTCCTCACCCAAATAACAATCACAGTTAAGGGCAAAGAAAGAAGCATTAATTCATAAAGTGTCCCAACAAGGGCAATTAATAATCATCTTCACAACAAGTCCCGACAAGGGAGAACAATAACAATTCATCTGTAATATATCTCAAAATAACCATTTTCCAACGACTCACGGTCATACTAGACGCCAGTGTATGGATGCTCGTCACCACAGCCCATACACCGCACTCGATCACATAACACATAACACATAATCCTATTCCCTCAAGCTAGGATAGAACAAACACTTACCTCGAGTGTTTATGAACAATTCAATCCGTGGAAATGTCTTTTTCTTTCAAATTTGGCTCCAATCCAATCGTATCTATACACAATTGATTTAATATCATCAATACTACTCAACAAACTTATTCTTAAGACCAAATACAACTTTTACAACATTCTGCCCGGAATAGTGAATTTCAACCCCGGGCCCACATGGTCGGAACTCGGGGTTAGGACCAAAATCCGGTAACCCATCCCCCCACGAGTTCATGTATATGATTTGTTTCAAAATCGGACCTCAATTCGAGGTCCAATTCCCCAATTTATGAAAAACCCTATTTTCTAACAAAAACAAGAATTCTACCATGAAAACCTTTGATTTCTAATGAAAAACATGTTTAATGATGTTAGGAATTGAAAGAATTAAGTAAAAAGTGACTTACAATTGTTTTGATGAAGAAAGAATCCGTGAAGAATCGCAAATGGGTGTTTTTGTTTTGTAAAAAGTGAAGAAATGAACTTAAAATCGTGTTTTACAGGTCTCTGTGTTCGTATTTGCGAACATGGGTTCACAATTGCGAACCTCGACCAATTTATGGAGTTTGAAAAATAAGCTAAGGCTGGGAAGTTCGCATTTGCGAACATTTATTCGCATTTGCGAACACTGGCAGAAAAGGGGAGTGTTCGCATTTGCGAACTAATGTTCGCATTTGCGAACACAGGCCGTATAGGGCAGTGTTCGCATTTGCGAACAATGGTTCGCATTTGCGAACACAGGCAGTATAGGGAATGTTCGCATTTGCGAACTGTTGTTCGCATTTGCGAACATAGGCAGGCCCCGGGGACGTTCGCATTTGCGAACAATTGTTCGCATTTGCGAACAAGGCTGGGCATGAGGGGTTTCGCATTTGTAATCAGGGTTTGCATTTGCGAGCCCTGCCTTGATCATCCCCTTCGCAATTGCGAGAAATGCTTCGCAATTGCGAAGCCAACAGCTGGGTGAAAAACCAGCAGTGCAACATTTCAGAATTTAATCCAACGGCCTATCAAATCTTTACCCGAGTCCCCGGGCTCCAAACCAAACATGTACACAACCTCAAAAACACATTATGAACTTGTTCGTGAGATCACATCGCCAATATCACCTCGTTTTCATCAAATCGAGCCTCAAATTCTTGATTTTCATACCTTTGGTTTTCAAAACTTTCAAACTTGGGACTCAAGGTCCAAAACATCTCAAACGACATCCGAATGTCACCAAACTTTACGAAATCACATATATAATATTTAAGACTTGTACCGGGCGTCGGAACCAAAATACAAGCCCGATACCAAGGTCAATTAATTCATTTCCTTTAACAATTACATCAAAAACAATTTCATAGAAAAATTCATAACTTGGGCTCTAGGCCTCGGAATTCGACTCCGGACGCATGTCCAAGTCCCATATTTTCCTACGGACCTCTCGGGACCATCCGATCTCGGGTCCGGATCCGTTTACCAAAAATGTTGACCGAAGTCAACCATATCAATATTAATATCATTTTTATCCAAATTTCTCATAGAATTCATATTTTCTATCACAAAATCTTTCCGGCTACATGCTCGGATTGTGCACGTAATTCGAGGCAACATGGAATGAGGTTTTCAAGGCCTCAGAAGTTCGAAATGATTAATAAAATAAGTGATGACCCTTTGGGTCGTCACATAAAATTTGCGGGATACTGGAGCACTAGTGCTCTAAACTCCAGTATATTATACTGCTGGAACTCCAGTAAAATTTGCGGGAGTTCCAGCATAATTATGCTTGAACTCCGGTAAAATTTGCGGGAGTTCCAGCATAGTTATACTGGAACTCCCGTAAAATTTACGGGAGTTCAAACATATTTATGCTGGAACTCCAGTAAAATTTGCGGGCATATTTTTCTAGATTTTGAATAGTGTTTTCGCTCAAATTAAAGTGGCTAAATTTTGACGACTTTTGAAACTTGGCTATTTTTCAACGACCAGTGATAAATCTGGCTATTTTTGAATTTTACCCGAAATAAATGTTAACCATTTTGCCACATTTGTGAGATGTCCGACCTTGTACTTTCTAAAGCGGGTTCTGTTTTACTTTTTCTTGCTTTTCAAAAGGGCTAGAAACAAATTGTATTGACTAAAGTAACCTTTTAAAATTAGAGAATTTTCGTAAAGCATCATCTTTTAGATCTAATTAGTCATTTATAGATACTCTTTGCTATATTACATGTTATAAATACCTTTTATGTTTTTATACAATATATTTTATGTATTTAAGCTATTGTATTCGTTAATACAACCAAAAAAGTAGGCGTAAAAAATGAAATTCCAGCTAAGTTTGACATGTATTTAGATGTATGTAAGCTATTGTATTCATGAATACAATAGCAAAAATAGGCGTGAATCACGGAAGTCCATCTAATCAGTTATTGTATTCGAGTGTATTCAACTATTGTCACGGAGTAAAATATAGGATTACAGCTGGACAAATTATTGTATTCGACAGTATTCATAGCGTGAAATAGGAGATTATACTATTTTTAAAATGGAAAGTAAATCAATTAATATAATAGACTCTTAATATAATAACTCAGCAAAATTATAACACATAAATTTTATATTTTTTAGTTATAAAAAAGATATTCAACCGCAAAATACAATGAAATAGATAGAATATAGAGGGATACATTGAAATACAATGAGAAAAAATGTCATGACCCCAATCCCGATCGTGATGGCGCCCAACCCAATGGCTAGGCTAGTCCGACCAAATACACTCTCAACCCGAACTTAGAGCTCAAAATCATTTATTTTAAGTTACTAACAGTGGAGAAAATCAAAATAAGCTGATAACTATAACAATATTCTGAAATTTCACGAAAACTACTTAACTTCCCAAAGATCTGGGTCACGAGCCAAGAGCCTCTATCAAAATATCAGTCAATACTATAAATATCTCTACAAGTCTAAGAATACTTATAATAAACAAGTAATAACGGAGTAACAAGGGGAATGTCGGGTCCTGCGGACGCCAGGAAGCTACCTCGACGATCCCAACTGGGTCTAGACCAGCACCAAGCTCAGCTAAGCCTGCAAGTACCTGAATCTGCACACATGGTGCACGGAGTCGAGTGAGTACTTCCAACTCAGCGGTAATAAAAGTAAATAAGGCTGAGGAAAAGAAAACCACACAAACTATCTCATGCTATAAAATACACAATCATCTCTTAAATTGTAGTACACTTTCAGTGTATTCCTTTTTATCATATGTGAGTAGATTATTTAGAAATCTCTTTTTAATTCCTTTCATTATAAAAGATCAATACCTGGGTACAACCTCAAACAGTGCAAGTCTGCACTCAAATCAGCCCCTTAGGCTCATCACTCTTTAACAAATTTCCACCAGGGTATCTGGACAATAAGGCAGATAACACATGTATGCCAATAATGTATGAGTGCTAAATGTCATGCCACGTAGTACAAGTAAGCCAATGTATGTATGCAATGCAATGCATATGACGCTATGGCGTACAACCTGATCTATGCAAAGGCGCACATGCTCACTGTCGGGGTTCAGACTCTAGAGGGGCTCCTACAGCCCAAGCGCAACATCAATATCACTCCTACTGTGGCGTGCAGCTCAATCCATGCATAATCATGAATGCATATAAGCCCCTTGGGCAACAGTATCATATCAGCTCACAGCTAAAATGCCATCAAACCCTTGTTCAAGTTTTTCAAATCTTATTAAAATGCTGAGTAGCAAAATACCAGTTTAAAATCTTAGACTGAGATAAAAATATGCAAAGTATTGCCAAAACAGTGATAACAAACCCTGAAGGATTCAAATATTCTGCACGAAGCCCAAAACATGATAATCAATCCAGTTCATGATAATTAATGTCACACCTCCTTTTTCTTTATCCACTACTTAGCCGAAGGTAATGTGCCACTAGTTACTACCACACCCCGGGAAGGGATATAATAATAATAGGGAAGGAGTTTTTCAAATTAAAGGACATTCGGAACGAGATTTATTTATTAGTTTTCAGAGTCGCCACTTGGGAAAATAATAGTGTCCCAAGTCACCGGTTTAATCCCGAATCAAGGAAATTATGACTCTATTTAACAGTCCGCAAAATCAAAAATCTGGATAAGGAATTCTGTTAATCCCGAAGAAGGTGTTAGGCACTCCTGAATTCCGTGGTTCTAGCACGGTCGCTCAACTGTCGTATTTGTTTTTTATCTGATTTCCTTATATGCTTCAATTTCAAGTGTTATTGATGTCCAGCTTTGTTATTTTTAAAGACTTGCAACGTCACAAAAATACATTTCGAGTCACACCGTAGCCAGTACGCCTGCGACTTTTGTGCATTTCAGCTTCGCCGGGATTTGAGATTTAGGTCACATAAAATGTACACCCGTATTAGGAACGTAATTTTATTGATCGTGCCTATAATGTCTACATCTTTATTAACTTTGGGAAAGCCCGTGAAATTTGCTAAACGGTCCTTCCGAATCTAAAATTTTACGTTGAAATCTATTTGGGGGCCCCATGTATTTTTCATCTTTGGAACGAGGCTCATCCCTTATTTTAATGTCCAATCCTATTCATATACTATATTTTCTATTTTTGTTTTTTCTTCATAATTCATGTTTGTTTTTGTGTTAAATTTTTAAGCTATAATATTGGAGTCCAGGCCATTATTCATTATTGGGCCTGGACTTCGGACTGCTTAACAGTCCCTTATTAAAGATAATTGGGCATGTGAAGCCAAATGTATGCTACTTTTCCTACTCGAGGGTGCAGGTACCATATTAACCAGATCTGGGCCTTTATACATGGCTAGGCCCGGACTATATAAACAAAAACAAGTTATCATTTCAATAACCGCACTTGAACAATTATTATTCAGCATTACTACTTAATCATTTTCAAACGATACCAGATGACATTTTTTATCACTACTAATTTCAAATTTTAACAGCTAATTAAAATTCTAGCACAATAATTTGTTTTAGTACTACTATTCTATATGTCAGGTTTAGATATTCAAGTAATTATCATGGTACTAGTTTGCAAGATTGTTTTGTTACTTTATTTCAACTAAAGAAAAAAAATAGTGTTCTGAATTATATAAACATGTTTGAACTACTAAAAAATAAAGTTTAAAAGCGGATTTGTGGCTAACTCTTATTCAGTAGACGTAAACAATAATACAAACAGAACTATTTATACTTTTGGATTAAACTATTCCGATTTAGGGTTTAACTAACAAAAATAACTAAGTACCAATTTATACGCCTAGTTTCAGAATTATACTTATGTATCTTTAGTGTATTAGCTTTGTATTAGCCTGTTTTAGTTTTAAAACTAGGTGATAAACAATATCTAATTGTTGAATTACGTTTAACTATGATATTAACTACTTCTACTCTAATCTAGATCGAATTCATATAGTTGTTAATTATTACAACCAACCTTAATGAATTACAAAGGATCTACGAATTACAACTACAACTATAAGAGAAGAAACAGAAATAATTTCATCAAAATCAACTTTATAACTTCATTCTTTCATCATAATTTCAATTACATCTTCAGGAAGCAGAAGTGTACCTGATCAAACGAAAACAAATTGATGAGTTCCAAGGAGATGAAGGACAAGAGAAGTCAGCAATGGTAGCAGCTAAGAAACACCAGCAAGCAGTAGCAGGAAATAACACAGCAACTCCCAAACTCAATAGACAAACAACAATCAACTCGAGAAAATCAGAAATCCAAGCTAGTTGAGATAACACAACTGAGAAACACCAGCAAAGATCCCAAGAACAATTTTCGACTCGAAGCTAAGCAGAAGAATAATATATGTGAAGTTTTGAACTCTTAATACTGTCCCTAAGAATTCGTTCAGCCTCTAAGAATTTTTTCCAACCCAATTTTGCCAACTCAAGAATTTCTCAACCTAGAATTCAGAATTGTTGAACTATGTGAACCCCTTTTTCAGGCTTGTAAAAGCCTATTTATAGAATTATTTTGGGGGGAATTTAAAATTAATTATTTCTATTTCCCTCCCCTACTTTTTTCAATTAAATACATTAATGTCTAACGAAATTGTAACAAAATGCCCTTGAACCCCTGCTAGAAGGTTTTGGGTTGTTCTTTTGTGTTCTATTCGGCAGGTTTTACTTAGTTGACCCCACTTGCTAAGGTTTATTACCAAATTACCTTTTTGCTCTACCTAGTATACCCTTTATTATTCAAGTATTTTCATAAAAACCAAGCATTAAAGTCATTTATATCCCTATAGGCTCTATTTAATCTGCAAGAATACCATTTACCTTTCCCCTTTTACCCCTTGAATTTTTTTATAATTACCCGACCTACATCAGGTCTGTCAAGACTAGGGTAACTTAAATGTATTTAAACAGATAGCCCCCCTAAGACATGTCTCAAAACTTAACCAATCTCAGACTATAGACCTTTTCAATATTAGCTTCTTTTACAAAGATAGCCACTATCAGAACTCATACTGTATTTGCAAACATAGCCACAAAAATATTTATACATATAACCTAAGTACTCATAAGCATTCATAGGTTCAGAAGAAACTATCACACAAATCAAATTGCAAATATAGCCAGATTCATGTTGTTTTGCACAAGTAACCCTAATCATGACTTAACTTCAAATTAATCAGAACTCAGAGGGACAATTTGATAATGGTTGAATTCCAACTAATTAAAACCTTAATCGAGATAGGATATACTGAACAATCACATAAAAACGGCTAATAGCATATGATTTACAAGTAGCTAATATCAGAACCTAAGAACACTTAGATGGTTTCAGGAACATATGAAATAAAATTCATTGCTAATATGAACAAGTATAAATCAAGATATAGAACAGAGATAGATTCCAGTATTTAGACATGGATAGGAATTCTCTAAGTTCTAAACATATAAGCACATAAAAGAATCAAGTTTTAGAATAAGTGAAAACATAAAAGAACTGAACAGGGCAGGGTAGGGTACTTAGCTTTTTTAAGGCTTTTTCCTTTTCTTTCTTTCTTTTCTTCTTTCTTTCTTCTTTTTCTCTTCGTTCTTTCATTTTTTTTTATTTTTCCAGAGTTTCAGAGACTCTTGGTCTTCTGAATATCAGATCTCTCAAATATGCCTTTGAGGTTTGATTTGAGTGCGTGAGGGGTGTTTTGGGACTTGGGGTAAGGTCTTTGAAGAGGTATTGTTTTTGGGTGCTCGCTGAAGTAGGGTTTCGACGAGGCTTTTTCGAATATTCGAAGGTTTGGGGTAAGATTCGAGAGATGCCACCTTGGTGGGGTGGTAGATCGTCTAAAGGCGGTTAGATGATGTTAAGATGGGGTACTCGTTCGTACTTTAGTGGTCGCCGGCAAGGGTTCCGGCAACCAGAATTTCGAGACTGGGGGAACTGGTTAGTCTTTGGACGGAGTTAATGGGGTTAAGGGTTGTTTAAAGGTGAGGATGGGTGTTTGGAGGTTAGCCTAAGTCAGAGAATAAGGATGAGGAGTGACCACCGGTAGGGTTCCGGTGGTCTCCATGAGAGACGGGGGGAGGAGGAGGGGAATCTTAGGGCGGCTAGGGTTTGGCATAAGGATATATGTGTGTATATTGAAGAGATTGAACGGGGAGGGTATAAGATATATCAAAATGACATTATTGATCCTCAGCCGTTGGATTCAATCAAATGAACGACCAGGATCATCTAGCCTCAAATCGACACCGTCTATTTTAATGAGGTGTCTCATTAGGTCCGTTAGATTAAGTGCTTGGATGGCTGAGATCAATTCCTAGACTACGTCGTTTCATTTAACTAGTTCATCAGCCTTGTCCGTTTGATTTGGTTTAGTGGACGGTTGAGATTAATTACTAATGCGACGTCGTTTTATTCATGCGGGCACCGCCTTACCTGGTCCATTAATCATTTGTATCAACGGCCTAGATTTAACAATTAATACAGTATCGTTTGGTTTATCAACTGGGCAGACCGGTCAAATTGATTTGGGCCTGGTCTCTGTAATATGTTTTGGGTTGAGTACATGTATGTATTTGGCCCAATTCAATATTTCTTATTGTATTTTTGTATTTTGTTATTTTTTGAATTGTATTTTATTTAATTTCTTGTATTTTCTTTTTGTATTTTGTACTTTTTTCTTTGTACTGATGTATTTGTCTTTTAGTTTTTACATTTTATTGTATTTTTCCTTGATTTTCCGATAATTATTTGTATTTTTGCTTAATTTCCAATTTCCTAGTATTTATTCTATAATTTTTTTGTGATATTTTTCTAATTAATTTCCTTTTATATTTTCATTTAAGAATTTATTATTAGCAATTAATAAATACTGGTATTTCACACACACAATTAAAAATAATTTGCAAACGAAAAATTATTTTTGTAATTATATATATATTTTTTATATTTTGGAATTCAATTGCTTGGGGCAAAAATCACGTGCTTACAATTAATGTCTTTACTAGGGTGTCGATTAAATTTCAAGCAATTATGTAGTATTATTTATTAAGCGAGACAGATCAAGTTACAATCCCCAACGGTGCTCTACCCCACGGCCGTTATCCGACGTGCAAGTCACTTCAATACAGCACTATGATGTGCAAGTCCGGGGTTTACAAACCCTCACGACATCATTTACTAGTATTACCCACCTCGAACCGGTGAAACTCTAGCCCGCGACGCCTTAGATCCTCAAACCGGCCTCCACGTGCGCCGAATCTAGCCAAAATCAATACAAATATATCAAAATAGGCTAATAGAACAACACCCAATCGGAAACAATCGAGATACATGAAAAATCTCGAAACTAGCAAAACCCAAGCCACGGGCCCGCTTCTCTAAAAATTATACAACTCATATTTTCGGAATCCTTGTCTTTCCACGAGTCCGTATATATAAAACTTATCAAAATCGGAGTTCAAATGGGCCACCAAATCACAAGTTTACATAGCAAATACCAAGCCCTAACTTCTTCAATTTTATACCCAAATTCGGAAAATTAATGGAAGATTCTTTGATAAAATCATGTATTTAACTCATAAAACTTACCTTCAATTGATTCCCAACGAAACCCATTCAAAACCCTCGACAAATGCTCCCAAGCTCACTCAAAAATGGTGAAAATAAGCTGGGGTTCGCGGATGAAATGTTTTTAACATTCTGCCCGGATCACTGTAGCATACTCTATTCGATCGCGTCCCAAGCCACGCGATTGCGGAGAACAAATTGCCAAGGCTCCAAAATTTTCCTATACGATCGCAGCCTCACTTACGCGATCACACTGCTTCAGAAGTGATACCTATGCGATCGCACAATGCACTCCGCGATCGCATTGAACAATTACTCCTCAGGACCTCAGGTCCATTTTTCCACTACGCGATCGCATTGAACTTCCTACGATCGCAATGAACAACTTTCACTATCTATGCGATCGGATGCCATCTTCCGCGATCGCGAAGAGCAAATAGCAAGCTCCCAAAACTCTTCTATGCGATCGCAGTAATACCCCTGCGATCGCGATGACAAAAAATGCCTGCAACTCACTAGCAGAGAATCTGCTATCTCCCATAACCAAAAATAGTCCGTTGAACACTCGAAATCACCCCGAGGCCCCCGGGATCTCAACCAAAATCATCAACCTACTCCAATAAACGATCGAACTTGTTCCAATCATAAAAATATATCCTTAAACACAAAAATCATCAAATTAAGGCGGATTCAAGCCTAAGTTTTAACTATAACTTCCGAAACCAACATTCAATCAAAAACCCGACCAAACGATGTCCGAATGACCAGAATATTTGCAGACATATCCAAAATCACCCAACAAAGCTACTGCAACTGTCGAAATTCCATTCCGACTCCCAGATCAAAATCTCACCTATCGACGAGAATTCGCCAAAACTCCAACTTCACCAATTCAAGCCTATTTCTACACCGGACCTCCAAATTAAATTCCGATCACTCTCCTAAGCCAAAAATGATCCTCCGAAGCTAACCGAACCATTAGAATTCGATTCCGAACCCTATAACTCACAAGTCAACATCCAGTTGACTTTTCCAAACCATTCCTTCATCAAATGGACTATTTATTTCATTTCCTACCAAACTCGATCCGAATTGACTCAAATTTACCAAACACATATATTGAAACATGAACAAGCATATAACAGGGAAAACGAGGTGGTAACTCTCGTGACGACGAGCTCTGGGTTGTCACAAAAAAAATTTCTGAATACCATTAAATACATGAAATATAACGAGATATATTGAATTACAATGAAAAAAATAGTGAATACAATGAAATACATAAGAAATACAGCGAGATACATTGAATGCTCTTATAAAAATAGAATCTTCAAGTTGCTCAACCCCAAACTTCAGACGACCTATTTTAGTCGACAATTTTCCGGCGACCTATCGGATTTAAACCATGATTCCATAAGCTCAGGTATTTACTTATGACATCTACAGTACCAGAGAAGTCAATTAATCCACTACACAAATGTCGTTGATTTTTGCATCATCATAACTGTTGTTGTTATTGATGAAGCGGCGACGGAGGTCACAGTATTTATCCTTACAAATTTGAGCGGCCAATAGGGCGATTAAAGAGCTACGACTTTGGAGTTCCGTGGCGACAGATTCCCAGTTCTTGAGACCATGCCTTTTCACTGCAAACCCTAACAAAAGTTCCTCCCATGTACTCCATGAGAGAAGAAATGTGGGTACGCGGGAGAAGAGAGTAAAGTGTTTGTAGAAGAGAGAGAACATGTTTAGAGGAGTTATACAGTGATTGTGTAACATATATGGTGCCTTAAATGTAGGATTAAACTATAATTAGATATTTTATTATAAAAGATAAAAGGTATTTATAGGATGTAATATTTTAAAATGGTATTTATTATTGATAAATAGGATACTAAGGTTTTCTATGGGGAGTAAAATTTCCTTACAATTATTCTTTTTCATATTTATTTACTTTCTTATTTCTAGTAGTTGAATTTGAGTTTAAAAAAAAAGTAAATTCATAGGATTTAAACTTTCGGATTATTTCAAATGGTCGGGTAGAATTTTACACAACATTTCCCAAAGCAATATACAAGACTAACTACAAATTATTTATGTTCTAATAATATTGTGTTTTGGATGGCTGGAGAAAATAAAATCAAAGCAGCTCCTTGAGTATATATTTTGCTCTTGTACAGATATTGTAATAAGAATTCATTTGGATTAATTTTCTAAATTGTTGATTAAATCTCTATCAATGATAAAGAAGCTAAAATCCGGCGGGAGTCTTTGACTTTATATATATATATATATATATATATATATATATATATATATATATATATATATGTATATATACATATAACAATAAAAGAACAAGAGCAATATTGCAAACAAAGAGAGAGGAAATTCTTATTGAATTTTGGGATAATTTACAATAGGGTAAGACCTCTCTATTTATAGGAGAAATATAACTTAGTCACAACGTAAAACTCTCCATAAGATAGACATTCACTCCAAATAGAATTTTATTCTTAACACTCCCCCTTGAATGTCTACTCAATAAGTAATGTGCCTCATTAAAACCTTAACTAAAATAAAACCCAATGGAAAAAAAAATCTATAAAAGGAAAAAGAGTACACATATCTAATAATACGCCTTTTGGTTGCCTCGTTAAAAACCTCGCAAGGAAAACCCAGTGGGACAAAACCTTGTAAGGGAAAAAGAGTGCAACGCGCATTAACTCCCCCCGATGAGAGCATCAACTCACATCCTTAAGCCTTCGCATCCCGATCTTGTGCACTAGCTTCTTGAAGGTTGACGTCGGTAGAAATTTTGTGAACAAATCAGCCATATTATCACTTGAACGAATCTGTTGCACATTAATATCACCATTCTTTTGAAGATCATGTGTGAAAAATAATTTTGGTGAAATTGCTTTGTCCTATCTCCTTTTATGAATCCTCCCTTCAATTGAGATATGCATGGTGCATTGTCTTCATACAAAATAGTGGGTAACTTGTCACATTTCACACCACATTTATCTCGAATAAGATGTATTATAGACCTCAACCACACACACTCTCTACTTGCTTCATGAATAGCTATTATCTCAGCATGATTAGATGAAGTAGCCACAATTGATTGCTTGGTCGATCGCCACGATATGGCAGTGTCTCCACAGGTAAACACATAGCCTGTTTGAGATTGAGCCTTGTGTTGGTCGGATAAATACCCAGCATCAGCATAAGCAACAAGATCGGGAATGCAATTATTTCTATAAAATAAGCCCATATCGGTAGTCCCTTTTAGATACCGCAATATGTGTTTGATCACATTCCAATGTCTCCTTGTGGGAGCAGAGCTATATCTTGCTAAGACATTAACTGAAAAAGTTATGCAGGGCCTTGTAGTATTGGCAAGATACATTAGTGCACCAATTGCACTAAGATATGGTACTTCAGGACCAAGTAGCTCCTCATTCTCTTCTTGAGGTCGGAATGGATCTTTGTTCACATCAAGTGATTGATGTGCTCCATCCATGTAAAACCGTTTAAATACCTTTTCTATGTAGGTATATTGATGAACAAAAATTCTATTTGCCAAATGTTCAATTTGCAAACCAAGACATAATTTTGTCTTTCCGAGATCTTTCATCTCGAATTCCTTCTTTAAATAATCAATTGCCTTTTGAAGTTCTATAGGAGTTCCAATAAGGTTTATGTCATCAACATATACGGCAAGTACAACAAATTCCGATGTTGTTTTCTATATGAAAACACATGGGCAAAGTGGCATCATTTATATAGCCTTCCTTTAATAAGTACTCACTAAGCCGATTATACGACATTCGTCCTGATTGCTTTAGACCGTACAAAGATCTTTGCAATTTGATTGAAAACATTTCCCGGGATTTTGTATTATTAGGCATTTTGAAGCCCTCGGGAATTTTCATGTATATCTCATTATCAAGTGAGCCGTAAAGGTAGGCGGTAACCACATCTATTAAATGCATGTCAAGTTTTTCACGCACAGCAAAACTAATGAGATAACGGAACGTTATATCATCCATAACGGGTGAATATGTCGCTTTATATTCGACACCAGGCCTTTGTGAAAATCCTTGTGCAACAAGGCATGCCTTATATCTTTGTACCTTATTTTTCTCATTTCTCTTGCGTACAAAGACCCATTTATAGCCAACAGGCTTAACACTATTAGGTGTTTGGACTACATGCCCAAAAACTTCATGTTTTGCAAGTGAATTCAACTCTGATTGGATTGCTTCTTGCCATTTTGGCCAATCAAGTCTTTGTCGACATTCTCCAACAGATTGAGGTTCAAGATCCTCACTTTCTTGCATAATGCTGGATGCAACATTATATGCAAAGACATAATCCACCATTATATCCACTCGATTCAAATTTGTCTCAATATCGATTGGATTTATTGATAGTTCCTTATTTTCTTGGGTCTCGGGCTCAGTTGATTCCTCATGAATCTCATAATTTATTAAGTCGTGGATTTCTTCATGAGATTCTTTTATAGTGTCATTTTGATCATTTATTTTCCTTTTTCTAAGATTTCGATCTTTGGAACCTAACGGCCTGTCACATTTCAGGCGTTCTTTTGACTCATTAGCTATGACACTAGAAGATTGTCCAATAGGGACATCAATACGGATTGGAACATTCTCCGCAGGGATATGAAATTTTGTTATCCTTTTCATATCCGTAAATGCATTTGGCATTTGATTTGCTATTCTCTACAAATGAATAATCTTTTGTACCTCTTTTTCACAAATAGAGGCATGTGGATCAAGATGAGATAATGATGGATTTTTCCACAACATTTTTCGTTTGGTTTCACCAACTTCTCCCCCTAATTTTGGGAAAAGTGTCTCATCGAATCGATAGTCTGCAAATCGTGCAGTAAACAAATCCTCATTCAATGGTTCAAGGTAGCGAATAATGGAGGGCGATTCAAACCCAACATATACTCCTAACCTTCTTTGCAGGTCCATTTTGGTGCGATATGGCGGTGCTACAGGCACATATACTGCGCATCCAAAAATTCTTAAATGGGATATATTAGGTTCATGACCCAAAACTAATTGCAACGGGGAATATTTATGATAATTTGTCGGTCTGAGACGAACTAGCATTGCTGTATGCAAAATGGCGTGACCCCAAACAGAAGTGGGCAGCCTCGTTTTCATGAGTAACGATCTTGCTATCAATTGCAAATGTTTAATTAAAGACTCTGCAAGACCATTTTGAGTGTGAACATGAGCTACATGATGTTTCACTTTTATACCAATTGATAAGCAATAATCATTAAATGCTTGGGATGAAAACTCAGCACCATTATCAAGTCTAATAGACTTAATAGGATTATCAGGAAATTGTGCCCGTAATCGAATAATTTGTGCCATTAATTTTGCAAACGCGAGGTTGCGAGATGACAATAGGCACACATGGGACCATCTAGAAGATGCGTCTATTAAGACCATGAAATATCTAAACGACCCACTAGGTGGGTGAATAGGTCCACAAATGTCCCCTTGTATACGTTCCAAAAACGCAGGGGATTCATTCGAACCTTTGTTGGTGATGGTCTAATAATTAACTTGCCTTTATAACAAGAAGTGCAAGAAAATTCATCATTTAAAAGAATCTTTAAATTCTTTAATGGATGCCCATTTGAGTTTTCTATGATTCGTCTCATCATAATTGATCCAGGGTGTCCCAATCGATCATGCCAGAGTACAAAAGTATTGGAATCGGTAACCTTTTGGTTTACAATAAAATGTGCCTCAATTGCACTAATTCTTGTCCAATACAGGCCACAAGACAAAGATGGGAACTTCTCAATAGCCCTTTTCTGGCCAGAGGCATTCTTGGTAATGATGAGATATTCAAGATTATTCTCATCTATTGTCTCAATATGATATCCATTTCTGCGGATATCTTTAAAACTCAACAAGTTCCTCTTGGACTTGGAGGAGAACATTGCATTCTCTATGATAAGTATTGTTCCCTTAGGCGGAGTTATAGTAGCTCTTCCAGAGCCTTCAATTAATTTACTACTACCAGAAATTGTAGTAACATCTGCCTTACACATACTTTAATGAGAGAAATATTTCTTCTCTTTGAGTATTGTATGTGTTGTACATGAATCAACTAATAAATATTTTTACAATTGAAATTTGATTCAAGTTTGCTTTGAGTATTTGATTCCCATGATTCAACATACAAAAGAAAATATATGAATAAATATTAGTAAATATCTAAATACGATTAACACAATGTGACATTACAATTGTGGAAGAAAAAGACAAACTAATTTAAAAATCAGTTTTATGAGTACACATTGTTTGAAGAAAAAAAGATTATTTCTATTTGTTTCTTGGTCAATCTCTTCCGTGGCTGTTAAGCTTCAGTGGTCATTGCATATTGGACTATTTTATCATAACTTAAGGCTGGACACTACAGATAAGCCTTGCCTTGCATTCAATATCAAATCTATCCATCTTAAACAAGTTGTGTATATAAGTCAGGAAACATTCAGAAATGGGGGAAAATATGACACATGAGTTATGACGTGAACTGTATGGGTGTGATTGCACGTGTATTTAATTATATACTATCAGTTACGTAATACATACATTGTCTAATTCAAAACACTAAATTGATTGTATAAAACAAATATTAGAATTATTTTTAATAAAAACGAACTAACACTATTTCATAAAATAAATAATACTAATGACTACTACTCATGTAAATAACTATGGTTACATGATGTTTATTCACTAACTACTTCAAATAGATAAAAATAAAATTTAAACTACTCAATCATTTTTAACCACAGATCCATCACCGATCAAGTGGTCTATTTTTCCATCAGGGCGCTCAAAGAAGTCTGCCACATCCAAGTGGGTGATGTCAAAATCATTTTCAGATACAAAATTGACTTTAGGGCCTTTATTCTTTAGAGATGCTTGATAAAGCTCAACCAAATGTTTTGGTACACGGCAAATATTTGCCCAATGCCATTTTCCACCGCAACGATAACATTCAGTTTCTGAACCATTTTCTTTTGGCTTCTCATCTTTCCCTTTCCACTTTTGGTGGTTATTTCTCTTTGGGGGATGATTAACACGAGGAAAATTTCTTCCTTGTCTACGGCCACGGCCGCGGCTACGTCCATGATCACGATCACGATTACGGATAGAGTCACGACCACGACTATGATCACGATCATGACTGCGAATAGAGTCACGACCTTTTTCACGCTTAGCAAAATGGAAATATACCTCATCCGCTTCAGGCAATGGTGTAGACCCAGTGGGTCGATTTTTGTGATTTCTCATGAGCAAGCATTGTTTCACTCAGCCACAAAAAGAAGAGAAATCAGCTCAGAGTACTTCTTGAAACCTTTCTCTCTGTACTGCTGTTGCAGAACCATATTGGAGGGATGAAACGTTGTAAATGTTTTCTCAAGCATATCATAATCACTGATTGTATCTCCACAGAGTTTCAATTTAGAAGTAATTCTGAACATCGCAGAATTATATTCAGAAACAGACTTAAAGTCTTGGAGCCTCGGATGAGCCCAATCATATCGTGCTTGTGAAAGGGTGACCAACTTTAAGTTGTCATATCTTTCCTTTAAGCCATTCCACAAAATAAGTGGATCTTTGATTGTGAGATATTCAATTTTCAACCCTTCATCAAGGTGATGGCGCAAGAAAATCAAGGCCTTAGCATAGTCTTGGGTGGATGCTTTATTTCTGTCTTTAATGGCATCTCCAAGACCCATTGCATCTAAGTGGATATCAGCATCCAACACCTATGTCATATAGTTCTTGCCCGAAATTTCAAGGGCAACAAACTTTCTTTTCATAATGTCAGTCATAATTAAAAAGAGGAGAAAAATTATCTTAATCTTCTCAAAGAGCTTCTTGAGACGGTAGAGTCTCGTGTTGATAACGTGTTATGAAATAATAAAAGAACAAGAGCAATATTGCAGAGAAAGAGAGAGAAAATTCTTATTGAATTTTGGGATAATTTACAATGGGGTAAGACCCCTCTATTTATAGGAGAAATATGACTTAGTCACAAAGTAAAACTCTCCACAAGATAGACATTCACTCCAAATAGAATTCTATTCTTAACAATATATATATATATATATACATATATATATAACTTTTGTTATATATATATATATATATATATATATATATATATATATATATATAACTTTTGTTATTTTAATTTCTAGACAATGCATTTTTTCTTTTATTATTTTATGGCTAGAATATTACTTGAGATATCTCGTATAGGTACATATTTTAATGCGCACGTCTTATGCATTAAAGATAAATTAGCACCATTTTAGAATTAAATCTCATAATAAAGAAAATCATATTTGTAACGATCCGCCGGTCGTTTCGTGAATTATAGCCATGTTTCCCCCATTTCTACTTCCTTATATGCTCCTCAGCTGTATTTGATCATATCGTGTTGGTTGGTTTGGGTCCGAAATATTTTCGGTGTGGAATGAGACACTTAGTCTCCTATTTAGAAGCTTAAGTTGGAAAAGTCAACTGGATGTTGACTTATGAGTAAACAACCTTGGATTTGGATTTTTATGGTTCGGTTAGCTTGGTTAGGTGGTTTTAAACTTGGAGAACGTCCATGATTTGGAGGTCTGTGGTAGAATTAGGCTTGAATTGGCCAAATTAAAAAATTTTGCATTTTGGTCGGCAATGAAAAATTTGATATCGGGGTCGGAATAGAATTTTGGGAGTTGGAGAAGGTTCGTAGTGTCATTTCTTCCATTTGTGCATAATTAATGTTATTCGAAGGTGATTGGTAGGTTTCGGCATCATTTGCAGAATTTGGAAGTTTAGAAGTTCTTAGGCTTGAATCCGAGAGTGATTTAGTATTTTGATGTTGTTTTGAGCGATTTGAAGGTTCGACTAAGTTTGAATAATGTCATGGGATGTGTTGGCATGTTCGGTTAATTTTTTGAGGGGCTCAGGATTATTTCAGATGGTTAATGGAGGATTTGGAAATAGAATAGTCTAGATGAAGCTAATGCTTCTGATGTTTCCGCACCTGCAGAGTGGGAACCGTAGGTGCGAGATCGCAGATGCGGTGGGGCATCTGCAGATGTTGAAATGGAGGGCTAGGAGAGGAGCCTCAAATGCGGTGAATTTGATGCATCTACAGGCCCACAGGTACGGTTTTTAAGAACTTAAGTGACATCCACAAATGCGAATTTTTGGGCGCAGAAACGACACCGCAGGTGCGCTACTTTTACCGTAGGTGTGGAAAGGTTTGGGAAGGAGGTATAAATTGAACCCTTCGCGAATTTTGGGTTATTCTTCACCATTTTTGTTCGATTTGGAAGTTTTGGGAGTGAATTGAAGAGGGATTCAAGGGGGTTTTCATTGAGGTGAGTTACTTGAGTCCTAATACTCATGTTTATGGTAATTTTTTGTTGTTTAATCATGTAATTAGTGGTGATTAATGATGTAAATGTGAGGTTAGGGCTTGGAATATTGGAGATTTTAATTGAGGATTTGAGGGGTCAAATGGAGGCGAATTTTGATAAATCTTGTATGTATGGAGTGAGTGAAAGCGGTTTCTAGTTTTGTGACTTTTGTCGGATACCGAGACGTGGGCCCGATGGACGGATTTAAGAGGTTTTCGGGATTTGTGCCTAATTTTCTAGTTTTCCTTGTGGAATTCATTTCATTAGCGCATTCTGATGGCATTGCTCTGATTGTGAATAGATTAAGAGCGATTGGAGGCCGGGTCTAGGGGCAAGAGCATCGCAGAATAGAGATTTGTCCGGTTTGAGGTAATTAACGATGTAAATTTAGTCCTGAGGGTATGAAATCCCGCATTTCATATCATTTTACTATTTTGAAGTGATGCACATGTTAGGTAACATGCGTATGGGCATGTACCATTGGGGATTGTGACTTGGTCCGTCTCGGAGCAACTATAAAGTTGCGTATTTGGATGAAATGATATGATACTTATGTGTTTTAGAAAGATTCTATAAATTGGGTTGAATGTCGTATTTGGGCCTTGTACCAGAGCTGTTTGGACCCTTAGGGACCCTTTTCTTACTATCCTCTCATTGAATTTGGTTGAAAATCTATACTTAGTCTTGTTACACTTACTGATTTTATAACTTAGTGTTTATTACTCTGTTTTGATGCATATATAATATTTTTTGGGGCGGAGTACCCTATTTTTACTCTAAGAGCGAATGTCTTGAGAGGTTTCTGACTCATTGAGACCGAGTTCCTAATTTGTGAAGATATATATGGGATGGGGATGCACGCCGCAATATATTATTACTGATTCATGATTGAGTGAGCCCGATGGACTGTTTGATTTATGCCATGAGGTGGCTTGTTATAACACTTGGGTTGAAGGAGCCCCTCCGGAGTCTGCACACCCCTAGTATAAGTGCGGGTAACCTGAGTTTGAGTGATATGAGATATGCCTGAGGGACTGTATACAAGTGATTGAGAGGTTTATCGGAGGGGCTGTTCATGAGTGATGTTTTACCCGAGGGGCTGTTTATGATTTTATTATTTTTGCTCAATGTTGCACTGAGCCCCTGTTAAGTGAAGAAGAGGAGTGGGAGATGGAACTGGTCCATCAAAAGAGAAGTACAAATGTGGAGGTTCCCATTGCTAAACCAAAAGGAGCCAAGACTCCTGCAAAGAATCTTCAAAATCTGTATCTGTTGAACCCTCCTTGGACAAAAGAACTAGGTCTGCAGTGAAGGGAAAATAAGTTAAAGTTACTGAAGAAGAAGAAGAAGAAGAGTGGAGTGGATAACAAGAGGAGGAGTATGAAAAGGAACACGATCGATTTGCCATCTTTGGTAAGAGAAAGATTTTGAAGGTGAGGTTGCTGAAAGACATGGAGGAGAGAGGCATGATTGGGGGATGCTCTAGCTGCACAAGGTTGGAAGGACATGGTTCTTCAACTGGATGGAAGGCTGGCAAGAAAGGAGCTGATCGAGTTCATGGCAAATTCCACTGTGAAAATAGGGAAGTCACCAGTGTGGTTAGGGAAGTGAAGGTTCGATTTGATGCACCTAAATTGGGGACAATTTTGGCCATACCATGTGGGGGCTATGATGACTACACTAGGAAGAGGTGGCCTTATCTAGATGATCTTCCTAGTTCTTTCCAAATCACCAGAAATTTTTGTGATATTGAGTCTGCTGAAGATGTGCCAGAGGCAAGATTTGTACAGAAAGGTGAGATGAAGCCTGAGCACAAGGAGCTATTTGAATTAGTGAACAAGTATCTGCTGCCCAGACAGGAGAGGAGACATACTGCTAACTACATGGACTTGGTTCTTCTGGAATGCCTTGTAAGAGGAAAGCAAATAAACTGGTCTGCCTTCATTGTCAAGTTGTCGGACAGGGTCATAAATGGCTCCAAGGCTCAAGCTATTCCTTATGGGTTCATACTGACTACTATGCTGGATAGACGAATGTTCCCTTGAATAAATTAGCAAGGACCATTTAGGTATCAAAACCCTGTAGGCTTGTGACTATCTCCTTAGTGTAGCTCCAGTTGAACCTAGTTCATTTTTAAAGAAGTGAACAAAAAGGTTAGGGCTTTGGTTCAAGAGTTTGGGACAAATGATGCAGAGATTGCTAGACTCAAGGCTCGAGTTGTTGAACTTGAAAATGAAAGGAATAGACTCAAAGATGAGCTAGCAAAAGAAAAGGAAAAGGGTGAAGGGATGCTTCAAACAATGCTCAATCTTCTCCAATCCCAACCCTCTAGTTCCTCCAAGCCCTAGGTCCTCCAACACTGTCCTTGAACCAGTCTAGTTAACCCCCAGTGACCCAGATTAGGGATTTTTCTTGTTTTTGCTCATGGTTGGTTGTTTTCGTTCTATCTTTTTGTGGACTGTCTTGTAGAAGCACTGCCTTATCAATGACAATTTGTATTTCTCTTGTTTTATGACGATTCTAATCTTAATAGTTATTTTTTTGTCAAGTTGATTTTTGATTAACTAAAGCATGATTTCACTTGCAGTTGGCCCAATGGCCATGAGTAATAATTAATATTAAGGGATTCACATCTTTATGAAACTTTTCGATGATGCCAAAAGGGGAAAGATATTGTGCTTAAGAAGAAATTGTGTCTATTTTCTGAAATAGTAATGTTTATGACCTAATTAAATCTGGCCCTTAATGATGAGTTAAATTTTTAGGTGTTAATAATTTAGCTGAGTTCCACAGGTTCTCTAATCAGTAAAAGCACAGAGTTTGTCATTATCAAAAAGGGGAATTTGTTGGCCCAAGCTCAGTTGAAGTTTTGAAGAATGACAAATGAACTCAGTGAAGGACCGTGTTCATACACATGAAATGCACGTGAAGAAGATAAGTCATTAGGATCAAGCAGCAATATCTTTTGAACTAATCGAAAAGATTGCATATGGGATAAAGAGAAGAAGTCTCCTTAAGAGAAGAGAACACATCCGGATAAGGGTTGGAGTTTGGATTGGTCTAGGACTCAATTTCAATAGAGGATCAGAAATTGAGTCACGATCAAACTCTGATTACCAACCTAATAAATAATTGAATTGTTCTCTTTTACATGTATGCACATACGCTGAAGTTCAGCAAAATTGAGAACAAAGAGCAAGTCTATTTTGCAAGAAATTTATGTGATATTAAGTGTGCATGCCTGCAGCTGCATGAACTAGATAAAAGAACCAGTTCCATTGTGTTTATTCTTATTCTAGTTCAATTGTAGTAGGTGGTTTAATATTGTACCTTTCCAGCTTTCATAAAAGCAATTTTATTAGGTACGTACTTTGAGTATTCAAGTTAGAGTTAACTTGAAGGTGTCGCAACAGTTGAGGTTGTGTGCCACACTGAGATTAGAGTTAATCCTTAGGTTTACAAGAGTTTTGTAAATGCTACTTTTAGCTCATTGAGTTTGGTGAATGTTTGGGAAAATCCTACTGAGTAGTAGCCCGTGGTTTTTCCACTTTTTGAGCCAGGTGTTTTTCACGTAAAAATCTCTGTGCTATTTATTTTTGTATTTTAATTCTACAAACAGTTGTAGTTAGAACATCTAGAAGAAACATGTTCTTCTAGTGCAAAAATTAGGTGCCACACAAATCACCCCTCCCCCCTCTTGTGCGGTATTGACGTTTAGAACATCGCTAGCATCTGTCCAATAGAAGCTATTAATTTAACTCTGGGGCACGGCCCGACTTAAGGATCCCGTTTGCTCCAAAAGCAAATTTCGAAAGGCTAATGTCGAAAGTTGAGAGATTAAAATTGCGAGAGCAAAGGAACCAAAAAATAGAAAGAAGAAGAATCCCCCTTTTTTACATTACCAAAAACGTATCTACAAGAGAAATATTTACAAAATCCATCCCACGGGGATTATATACACATAAGGACTACACTTCATCTTCGCTATCTTCATCCTCACTTGGGGCAATCAAAAATGCCAATTCCATCTCCAATTCAAGAGCCTCTATAAGATCAACTGATAGATTGACGCCCCTGGCATCAATATCTTCCAGGGTTTTTCTCCTTGCCTCCGCCCTAGCATGTTTAATAACTCAAGCTAGCTTCTTATCAGCTGCTATCTATATGTCACTAGCTATTCTTTGCGCTGTGGCTGCATCCTCCCGATAAGTAGCAGCATTCCTTTCAATCTCAGACTTGGCCACATTTAATTGAGCGATCTCCTTGCGAGCACCCTCAAGAAGATCGAGAGATGACGCCAGTTCCGCAGCCGATACCTCACCTTGCTTCCTCAGCCCGATGATCTTCGTGTTTAGTCAACTAATATGCAAATCATTTTTCTCAACCTACAAAAGGAAATTAAGCCAATCTGCATCGAAGGATGGGTGAAAAGGTCGGGTACAAGAAGGACGGAATACCTGCGCAATGAGATCGGCCTTTTGAAGAGCTCTGTCCAAAGCGGCCCGGAGCTCTCCTAATTCCTTCTCTCCTCGGGCGGACTGAGCCTCTAATAACCGCAACATCGAATCAAGCTTCTTGCACTCCTTCTCATGGTAAGAAAGCTCCTCACGAAGCTGAAATATGGCATGACCGTACATATTCTTGCACTAAGGCACAACGGAAGAGTTAGAAAAGAAAAACGAAGAACGACACCCAAAAGAGGCTTACAAAATACCACTACCACCTATTGCATGGATCTCTTCCTCTTTAATGGTGCCAGGAATGTCAAGACCGACATTATCACTAACACCGTCAAAGATGTTGGCAAGTGAACCTCCCCCCTTGATAGGAGTCCCTATTTTGGCAATGCTCGCATCCCGAGCATCTCTCAATTACCTGATAAGACCTGAAAGCACTAGATAAAATCATTCATGTTGTCGATTGACTCAAAATCCAACCCCTGCTCCTAAAACGCTTCGGTCTTGGACCCTTCAGGATTGATGGCAACGGTCCCCCAAATGGGAACTGCGCCAAACTCAATCATGCGATCTAAGACCATATTAACACCCTGCTCGAGGGTCTTCGGCCCACTGGACCAACCAGAGTCAGCTGTCCCAGATTCAACACCCTCCGATCGAGATGCCTGTGGGGCTACCACGCTCGACCTCATCCTCTAAACTAGTGGACACTCATTATCATCCTCATCCACAATATCGGGATTTTCCCTTACAGTTGAAGTAGAGGTCCTGATAGCGGCTTGATGCTTGAGTAACTTGGGTTTCTATAGGAGGATCAATAGCCGCCTTACCTTCCCTCTTCTTGCTATTTCCATGCTCTGACACCTCTAATTCGCTGCTAGGGGGTGACATCATCAGCATATTCTCGCCGAGACCTACACAAATGTAGTAACCGCAAGCTATCATAAAAAAGACGTAGGGAGAAATGCAAATATGAGGCATATGCAGTAAGGAAACTCTACCATGATTCTTGGCCACCCATCGCCTCATGGCCAGGTCAATCTAGGACCGAACAAGATTGTCACGACCCATATCCGGTCGTGATGGCGCCCAACAATCAAGCTAGGCTAGCCATACCAACAATTACTGATTTCATCTAATACCAGTCCCAAATGGACAACCCAAGAAGAATATATGAGTTTAAGAACTCCAATAATAATAACAATGAACGAAATACTGACACTCCCAAAGATCCGGAGTCACAAGTCTAGAGCCTCTAACAAAATCCAACAGGAATAGAGAGTACTGTATAGAAATACTCAAGTCTGAATACAAAATACAAATAACAACTGGAAAGGAGAGGAGAAGCTAGGTTCTGCGAACGTAGGCAGCTACCTCAGCAACTCGATATGACACTGCAAACGCTGGAAATGCCTGTCTACTGCTCCTGAGTACCTGAGTCTGCACACAAAAGGTGCAGGGAGTAGGGGTGAGTACTAAGTACTCAGTGAGTAACAAATATATATAAGTAGCTGACAGTAAGAAATCCACAAAATACCACAATATGAAGCTACACTATAGTCCGAATCTCCTACGAACTAACATCAACAGTACAATTCAGATACCACATAGTAATTTAACAAATAAAGATGCAATGCAATGCACATAACCGCTACGGCGTGTAGCCCGATCCAATTTAACGTCGACGGCGCTCACCGGGGGTGTGTACAGACTCCGGAGGGGCTCCTACAGCCCAAGCGCAATACTGCTGCGGCGTGCAGCCCGATCCTCATATCAACCACTGCGGCGTGCAGCCCGATCCCATGCTCAGTCCACAATGAGCAATTAAGTCACAAAACAGTTCATTTTTCTTAATTCTAGTTCATAATTTATGAAAAATACTTTAACTTTATTAAATTTGCAAAAGCCGGTGACTTAGAATTTCAAAAGTGTGATTTCAATTTCCAGGACTGAGATCAGTGATTTAAGCAATTATAGCTATCACATAATTATTGTCCTCTAAGGACGCTACAGATCGGCACAAGGCCCCAAACAAGGCTTACAACCCACAATTATATCAAATACAGTGTATTTCCAACACTAACAACATATTATTCACATCCGGGATGGACCAAGTCTCAATCCCTAGTCACAATCAATCCCATACCTGCAACGGTGTGCGAGCCACGCCCTACTAGCGTCACAATGTGCTAAGCCGGGGTTTCGAACCCTCAGGCTACCATATACACAAACTACTCACCTCTAGCCGGTCGTAGACTCGTCCGCGATGCCTTTTCCTTTGAAATTCGTTGCCTCGTGTGTAGAATCTAGTCAAATAACAATAATTATATCAAATACGGGTCAAAGAATCATAACCCATTACAATTTACATGAAATTCGCATAAATACACCAAGTTGGTAAAACCCGACTTTCGGTACGCTTCTCGAAAAATTACGAAAGTCACATATTCGGAACCCTCATCTCAATACGAGTCTAAGCATATCAATTTTACCAAATTCGAACTCCATTTGCTCATTCAAAACCTTGATTTTCTAAAGTTCAAGCCTAGGGTTAAATCTTCCATGAATCACCCCAAATTCTTCCATTTTCATGATATAATTGCATAATAATACCAATACTAATCATAGTTTAAGTCCATAGTTGCTTACCCGATGATTTCCCTTGAGTTTCTCTTCAAAATCGCCCAAATCGCCTCTAAAGCCGAGACCCAAATGTGTGAAATGTTTCTGAAATTTTCTAACTTCCTGATACACTTAACTCACTGCGATTTTCGCTTCTGCGATACATGGACCGCTTCTGCGGGTCCGCTTCTGCGGAAGGTCTTCCGCTCCTGCGGAATGTTCCGCTTCTGCGACCAAGAGTCCGCTCCAGCGGACTCGCCTATGCGATCAAACACCCGCTTCTGCGGATTTCCCCATCACGCCTCAAGACCGCTTCTGCGATCGCCCTCTCGCACCAGCGAAGCCGCCCCTGCGGACCAGGCTCCGCTTCAGCGGTCGACTCCGCTTCTGCGCCTCATTGTCCGCTCCTGCGGAGTCGCTCCTGCGCTCCCATTTCCGCAGGAGCGAAAACAACAGAACCAGAGCACCAGGTCTGCAATTTTCCATATTTTCTCTCGTTTGGCCATCCGAAAACACCCCGAGGCCCCCGGGACCTCCTCCAAACACACCAACACATCCTAATTCCTTATTCGAACTTGTTTCAATCATAAAAACACCATCCTAAACATCAAAATCACCAATTACCCACGGATTCAAGCCTAAATTTTCTTAAAACTTTCCGAATTACACATTCGATCAAAAACCCGATCAAACGACACCCGAATGACCTGAAATTTTGCAGGCACATCCAAAATCATCTAACGGAGCTACTGCAACTATCAAAATTCCATTCCGACTCCCGGATCAAAATATCACCTACCATCCGGTTTTCGCCAAAATTCAACCTTCGCCAATTCAAGCCTAAAACTACACCGGACCTCCGAATTCAATTCCGATTGTTCTCCTAAGACATAAATGATCCCCCGGAACTAGTCGAATCATCAGAATCCGATTCCGAGCACTCTAAATCAATAGTCAACTCTTGGTTGACTTTCCATATTCAAGCTTCCTTCAAACATGCTATTTATTTCATTTTCAATCCAAATCTCTCCTAACTCACCCGATATATTCTAATACTGATTTAAAAGCATAATATATGTAAATGGAAGGTAACGGGGTGGTAATTCCCGTAACGACGGGCCGGGTCATTACAAAGATAAGGGAACACCTTGTCCAACCGCTGGATCCACCCTGGAAAATCCAGAACTGCATCAGGGTACAAAGCGATGGTTGTAGAAGACGCAGAGAAGTCATCATTCCAAAGAAAAATACTACTTATAAAATGCGGTTAAGGGAAAACTGTTTACATTATGTGTTCCATTTTTTCAAAAAAGGCATCCTCCGGGTCGGGATGATATCCGAGGTCTTTACACGGATGAACCTGCTCATCCACCCTCATTCCTTTCCCTCATCAACGCTCGAGAAAAATGATTTTTTGGATCGATGATGGAGTCTGATCAAACCTCGATAAAATCGAGGGCTATATATCCAAATCAAATGGTTGAGGATAAAAATCTCACCCTCAACCCCTTCGGTAAAGTGACAGAGCATCAATACTATCCTACAGAAAGAAGGATATATCTGACCAAGCATCACTTGGTACCTATCGCAGAAGTTAAGGATAACTGGTCTATCTCCGGGGGAGAGAAGTCAGAAGAATTATCAAGACCCAAGGTGAAAGGGTAGGTATATACGTGGAGAAAGCAGGCCTTATAGTGTTTTACATTCTCATTAGGACCGAGAATCTCCACCTCCACTGCCTTGCCCCATCAGCAGTCCTTCCTTACCATTTGTATGTTAGTCACGATGCTAATGTATTGAGACATGATCACATCGACCTGTTGTCGATGAAGTAACATCGCTGGTAAAATCTTTTGACATATCAAGATTAGGTGGAGTGCTCTGTCTCAAGGAAGGTATCGGTCTGATTTTCTTTTTAGGCGATCGAGATGGTAATGCGAATTTGTTCCATCGAGAGACCCTCCTAGAAGTCCTAGCCATTCTAGTGTTAAGTTTTTCTCTAAAACAAGATAAAAAGTGTAAAAGATGGTGGGTTTTGACTCGTGAATTTGAAAATGCGGAGTATCAAACAGTCAATATATTTATAGGAACTGCTTGGGCAGCGGAAAGGGCAGGCCAATAGGTAGTCCGCGGGTTCCTCGATAATTGCATCTGGCGGCGACCCTTGCACAGGTTTTTGGGGTATGGAATTTAATGCTCTTATAGTTTAACCTCAGGGAAATGAAGCCGTCAAAATGGCAGTTCAAAATCGTTTCCTATTACCTTGTTATTGGAAATGCAAAGACTATCTGTATACGGCAAAATCCGAGGGCATAATTTCCCATCATCGAGGCATTTCGGAAGGTCGCCTCGAAGCCTCGATGTTGAAAAGATGCACTTGAGTCTTCTCCCTTAGAGTCCACCGACACCCGACCTTTAGAAGATATTGGTAGGGGCCAGAATAAAAATAGGAGGTCCCCGAGATGCGACTAAGTCTGACAAAGCCTAGCCAGGCTATTTTGAGCCATAATTGGGGCGTCATTTCCAGCCGTCCCATCTCCATACCTTTACAGCTAATGTATGGCTTACCATTAAGCTCCCCCCTATCACGCCTCAAACCGAGGGACATGACCGGTGCCCGACCGGGTAGCCCCAGTCAAGCGGACCTGGGTTCCTTTCCTAACCCACGTGTTACCCCTAGGGGTGTGCATTCGATTTGTCAATTCAATTTTGACTCTTATCGATAATTACATATCGATTATCGATTTGTACATATGCTTATCATTATCGTCTCAATAAGTTTTCGATTTTTTTGATTTCGATTTATTAAATTTTAGGGCTTATCGATTCGGTTATCGATTACACTAATAAGAAAAGTTGCGGGATTCCACAGAAAGTATATCGCTATAAACATGCCTAACTAATATGAACAAAAAGAAGCTAAAATAAGATAAACAATGTTTATAACATAAAAATTGTATCAATGGACATGCAAAGAAACTAAAGTAAGGGATCAAATATATGCCACCAACACTCCAACGATATTACCAAAAATAAAAATACATCATCACTGCCAATTTTATTTTGCATTAATTTGAACTTCATTCGATTCAGCTTTAAATATGATCATTCCTTAAATATGGTAGATCAAATAATTAGGGGTGTGTATTCGATTTTGACATTTATCGATAATTACTTATCGATTATCGATTTGTATATATGCTTATCGTTATCGTTTCAATAAGGTTTCGATTTTTTCGATTTCATTTATCGATGAACCGATACAAAATAATCGATTCGATTTATCGATAATCCGATTCGAATGCACACCCCTAGTTACCCCTGTATTGTTCATTACTCATAAATCAAAGGATTAACCTGTTTATAATTGAAATACCACTTTTACAAACATAAACAACACGCTTAATTACTTAACAAGTTTACAACTTACAACGCCCGGCATACACTTACATAAGACCATAATCCCACATTTACTGTCTACAGAGCCTCTAAGATATAACAGGATGATACAATAGTTGCCGGTAACAAGGCTCCGGCTATACCTTACACAAAATCAAAATAATACTCCAAAATATAAGTGGCATAAGACAAGCAGGGTCCGAGAGAAAATGGGCTCACCAAAACGGCCAGTGGAGAGTGCTACTGCCGATGAACTGAAGTACCTGCTATGGATCCATCTACAATCATGACACGAATGTAGCGCCCACGGCAAAAGGGACGTCAGTACACTGTAATTGTACTGGTATGTATGGACAGGCTTTGTCCCAAGAAAACTCAAGCCATAAATAAATAAGTCACGATAATAAAACAACCAACAAATACGCAAAGAAATAACGAGGCAAGCCAAACATGTTACCACACTTACTTTGTTTCAAGTAGTCCTCAACCCATGTACAAATAGAAATCAACAATGAAAGCACCAACCAACACACAGGGAAAGCACAATCAAGTCAAACAAAGGGGCAATCAGTGCCCCACAGGTTACAAACTCTCATGCTGTCTCCTTTCATAATTTCACATCAATGATTGCACACTTGTATTCATATCGATTTCAATGGCGATTTAGATCGCTTTAGACTCTTATTACTTCGTCCACCCTTATTACTTTAGCCACCCTTATCACCCCAACCACACCTTATTACTTTATTTTGCGGCACGTAACCCGATCCCACCGTACAGTTTCAAATCACAACAATCTCAACAACAACCAAAAACACTTCACAAAGATCACAAACAAGGGCAATAAGCAACTTACAAATTTGTTTGTGTTTCCAAATACTTTTCAAGCCACTACCACAACAATGTTACAATATTTCCATATCTGACAGTACCAATCCCATTATTCTCAACTGTTCATAAGCTATTCGAGTTGTTTCATTAATTTCCCACAAGAGACAAATATTCTATTACTACCGTTGTCCCCAATTTTACCATTTACGACTTCCTTTTTCATCATTTAGTTCACATCTCATACCACACAACACATGATTAAACCAATCGAACACCTAACAACTTAATCATAAGAATTACACAACAATTCACATAGCTATCACATACCAAATAATTTGTACACAAAAAGGAGATTTCACAAGGATCAAAGTTAGCAATACATACCTGAAGTTGAATTTCCTTTCTTTTATCTCCTATTTTCAATTCACCCAATTTGTCTTATGTTGCCAACTTCGCTTTTGCAAACTCCTACTTCTATCCAATTCCTTTTTACTAAATTTCAGGTATAAAGAACATGCATGAGTGTTTAACTTCCATTTTCAAAAGTTAATGCATGAAAATATTTCTTTCCTTTAAAATCTGAAAATTAAGGAAAAATGGATAGGATTTTTACATTTATAATTTGGAGAAGAAGACACTTGCCCAAAAATTTCGGACCAAGCTATTAGAAAAAAAATATTTGAAGATGTTAGGTTTCTCTCTCAAGAATCTCTCCTCCCTCTCTCTTATTTTTCTAAGAAAATATGAAGAAATAAAGTGTTGGGGTGTTTTAGTAAAGAAGATATCAGGTTAAAATTTTAGAAAATCAGGGCCGAGTCAAATATGCGATCGTAGAATTAACATGCGGTTCCCATAATGGACCGAAATATTTCTCCCAAAAATAACATGTTCTATCCCGATCTACGACAAGAATGCGGTCCGCATTCATGTTCTGCGGTCGCATAATGCACCGCAGAATTGACCCCCAAAATCCTTAAGGAATTTATGCGATGTTTTTGCGGTCTGCATTTTCATTATGCGATCGCATATTGGACCTCATTTTCAACACCAATTTTGGCAATCCTTCTAATACACTCTATGGTAGGAATGCGGTCCGCATAGCAGACCTGCGACCGCATTTTTGACCGCACAAATGACATTTTCTGGAAAAATTTATTCTTTCAATTTTTAAAGCTTGGATCACTACACATTCCTAACACAATATTCGGACCATGACACCATGAGCTACTAGGTTTTAAGCACAAAAGTTTATGGGGTCTTACATCCTCCCCCTTTCCCCACCCCCCCCCCCTGAAAAATCATTCTCCCTCGAATCAGTTGGTTTTGAAAGACATGATATGAAAATTGTCAAAATTTTAACTAACTTATTTTAGAAAAATTTCGCCAGAGTTTTCATTTGTATTATGGACATATCCACCTGTCAGAGTGCCCCCGAAACATATTTCAAAGAACCAACACATATCTTGTCACGACCCCAAATCCGGTCGTGATGGCGCACAGCACATTGCTAAGCCAGCCTGACCAATCCATATCAACCACGGAGCTAGAAGCTCTTTTTAACCCATTTAAGCAAATTAATTAACGATATAACAGTAATACATGTAACGAAAACGGGGAACCAAGTCCCATAATACAATAACTCCCATAGACCAAGGGTCAAGAGTCACGAGCCTCTAAAGAACATAAGTGTATAAAGGTTTACAAAATACCAAGTGCGGAAAGGAATGTCAATACAAAATCCAAAGACAGTAGGAAGGAATATCGGGTCCTGCGGACTCTGCAGCTACCTCGAATATCCACAAACGTCGCCTCGCACAGCTACTGAATCAAGTCTGCTGAGAGGTACCTGGATCTGCACACAAGGTGCAGGGAGTAAAATGAGTACTGCCAGACTCAGTGGTAATAAACAAGGGTAAGACAGTGCAGATAAGAATTCCGCAATAAAGCACTATGTAAAGCTATAATCAGCTACCCTGTCATAGAATCAATCTTCACTGTACCTGTACCAACAAATACTAATAAATAGCATAACAGCTAGCAGCTAGCAGATGTAGCTAAATGCAATGCAATGCATGATATGACCGCTACGGCGTGTAGCACGACTCCAATTTTGGGTACCCGTGCTCACTGTGGGGGTTCAGACTCCGGAGGGGCTCCTACAGCCCAAGCACATCTCATAGAGATATCACTGCGGCGTGCAGGTCCGATCCAACATATATCTCGCTGCGGCGTGCAGCCCGATCCACTACTAGTCAGCTAATATGCAGATACAGCCTCGCAAGCTCAAAAGTAGTTTTTGAAAACTCTTTTATCATTTTTCAGTTGGAAAACAGTAATATCAAGTTCCAGAGATTGGAATTAGCATAATAACAAAAATAGCTGCGGACTAGTAGTAAACTAGCATGTCTATGTGATAAGACAATGATAACGATCCTCGCGGGATCCAATAACTGGCTCACGGCCCACATGTATAATCAACCGCCCGAGAAGGGGGTTCCTCGGCTCAAGAGTGGCCATTATCAAAATATATATATATACAACCATCCGAGAAGGAGGTTCGACGGCTCTAGAATAGCCAATAATATAATATCAACAGGTTGGACTAATATGTAGTCTCCAGTTCATGATCGACCCCGCACTCTCAAGAGTGTGCATGTCTCGCCGCTATACAGCGTCACAAAGTGGTATACCGGGGTTTCGAACCCACTGGTCATCACCCACATCTATTACTCACCTCAATACAGCGCGACGACTATTCCGCAATGCCCTTGCCACGAGAATCAAGCTCCGTACGTGTAGAATCTGATCAAATACGGTAAAAATACAACAATTTAGGCCAATGGGACGACACCCAATCAATACAACTCAATTTACATCAAAATTCCCAAAGTTGTCAAAACCCGAGCCCCGGCCCACATTCCGAAAATTTACGAAATTCACATTTCCGGAACCCTCGTCTCAATACGAGTCTAAGCATATCAATTTTACCAAAATCGGACTCCATTTGCCCGTTCAAAACCTTGATTTTCTAAAGTCCAAGACTAGGGCTAAATCCTCCATAATTACCCCAAATTCTTCCATTTTCATGATATAATTGCATGATATTATCAATACTAATCATAATATGAGTTCATAGTTGATTACCTCATGATTTCCCTTGATTTCCTCCTCAAAATCGCCCAAAATCGCCCTTAAGTCGAGACCCCCAAATGTTAAAATGTTTCTGAAATTTTTCTAACTTCGAATACACTTAACTCACAGCGATTTTCACTTCTGCGGAACATTTTCCGCTTCTATGCTTCCGTATCCGCGACCAAAGGGTCGCTCCAGTTCCATGCCTAGCCGGCCATTTCCGCTCTCGCGACATACGGACCGCCTCTCCGCGTCCGCTTCCGCGAAGCCTCGACCGCTCCTCGCGGAGATTTCCGCTTCTCGCGGCTGAGTGTCCGCCTCGCGGAATCGCCTAGCCGGCTAGCCTTCCGCTCTCGCGATACTCCCCCTTAGCCCTTGGCCGCTCGCGGCTCAATATCCGCTTCAGCGGTGCCGCACTTGCGGGCTCCTTTCCGCTTCCGCGATCCAAGTGCTTTTGCGCTCCCTTATCCGCTTCTGCGGACTCGCTCCCGCGACCACATTTCCGCAGGAGCGAAAATGACAGAACCAAGAACTCTCAACCTGAAATTTCCATGATTTTTCTCCCGTTTAACCATCCAAAAACACCCCGAGGCCCCCGGACCTCATCCAAACACACCAACACATCTTAATACCTTATTCGAACTTGCTTCAATCCTCAAAACACGTCTAACAACATCAAAACCCATAATTCGCATCGAATTCAAGCCTAAATTCCTTAAAACATTCCAAATTACACATTCCATCAAAAACCCGACCAAACGACGTCCGAATGACCTGAAATTTTGCAGGCACATCCAAAATCACCTAACGGAGCTACTGCAACTGTCGGAATTCCATTCCGACCCCCGGATCAAAATCTCACCTACCGTTCGGATTTCGCCAAAATTCAACCTTAGCCAATTCAAGCCTATTTCTACACCGGGTCTCCAAATTAACTTCCGATCGCTCCCCTAAGTCACAAATCACCTTCCGGAACTAACCGAATCATCAGAATCCGATTTCCGAGCACTCTAACTCAATAGTCAACTCTTGGTTGACTTTTCATATTCAAGCTTCCTTCAAACATGCTATTTGTTTCATTTTCAATCCAAATCACTCCTAACTCACCCGATATACACTAATATTGTTTTAAAAGCATAATATATGTAAATGCAAGGTAACGGGGTGGTAATTCCCGTAACGACGGGCCGGGTCGTTACATTCTCCCCAACTTAAACAAACGCTCGTCCGCGAGCGGGTTAAGAAACATACCTGGAGCATCAAACAAGTGTGGATATCTCCTCTGCATTTCCTGCTCGGTCTCCCAAGTTGCTTCCTCCACGGGACGACCTCTCCACTGCACTTTCACTGAAGCTATATCCTTAGATCTCAGCTTACGAACCTGTCGACCCAAAATGGCTACTGGTTCCACATCATAAGTCAAATCCTCATCTAGTTGTATCGTGCTGAAGTCCAACACATGAGACGGGTCTCCGACATACTTCCGGAGCATAGATACATGGAACACCGGTGAACTCCCGACAAACGGGGTGGCAAAGCAAGCATATAAGCCACCTCCCCAACTTTCCTAAGCACCTCAAAAGGTCCAATGAACCTTGGGCTCAACTTTCCTTTCTTTCCAAACCTCATAACACCCTTCATAGGCGAAACTTTCAGCAACACCTTCTCACCTACCGAATAAGACACATCTCGGACCTTCCGGTCTGCATAACTCTTCTGACGCGACTGAGCTGTGCGAAGTCTCTCCCGAATCACCTTCACCTTATCTAAGGCATCTTGGACTAACTCTGTCCCTAACAACCTAGCCTCGCCGGGCTCGAACCAACCAACCGGAGACCTACACCGCCTCCCATATAAAGCTTCATACGGCGCCATCTGAATGCTGGACTGATAGCTATTATTATAAGCAAACTCCGCCAAAGGCAAATAATCAGCCCATGAACCACCAAAATCAATGACACAAGCACGCAACATGTCCTCCAATATCTGAATAGTACACTCAGACTGCCCATCCGTCTGTGGATGAAATGTTGTTCCCAGCTCTACCTGTGAACCCAACTCTCGCTGAAATGTCCTCCAGAATTGAGATGTGAACTGGGTACCTCTGTCCGATATAATGGAAATAGGAACTCCATGCAATCTCACTATCTCACGGATGAATATCTCTGCCAACCGCTCCGAGGTATAGGTAGTACACACTGGGATGAAGTGAGCTGACTTAGTCAACCTATCCACAATCACCCAAACTGAATCAAACTTCCTCGCCGTCCGAGGGAGTCCACTAACAAAGTCCATAGTTATTCTTTCCCACTTCCACTCCGGAATATCAATACGTCGGAATACACCACCAGGTCTCCGATGCTCATACTTGACCTGCTGACAGTTTAGACACCGAGCCACATGGCTCACAATATCTTTCTTCATCTTTCTCCACCAGTAATGCTGCTTCAAATCCTGATACATATTCGCGGCTCCTGGATGAATAGAATACCGCGAGCTATGGGCTTCCTCCAATATCAATTCACGAAGGCCGTCAACATTGGGCACGCATATCCCGCCCTGCATCCGCAACACACCATCACTATCAATAGTGACATCCCTAGCATCATCATGCTGAACTCTGTCCTTAAGGACAAGTAAGTGTGGATCATCATACTGGCGCTCTCGAATACGATCATATAAAGAAGAACGAGCTACTACATAAGCCATCACCCGATTGGGCTCAGAAATATCCAGCCTTACCATCTGATTAGCTAACGCCTGAACATTAACTGCTAGGGGTCTCTCCCCAACTGGAATATACGCCAAACTGCCCATACTAATAGCCTTCCGGCTCAATGCATCAGCCACTACATTGGCTTTCCCAGGATGATACAAGATAGTAATATCATAGTCTTTAAGCAATTCAAGCCACCTCCGCTGCCTCAAATTTAGATCTTTTTGCTTAAACAAATGCTGAAGGCTGCGGTGGTCTGTATATACATCACAAGATACACCATATAGATAATGCCTCCAAATCTTCAAGGCATGAACAATAGCAGCTAACTCCAAATCGTGAACAGGGTAGTTCTTCTCGTGGGGCTTCAACTGACGAGAGGCATAAGCAATGACCCTACCCTCCTGCATCAACACACAACCAATGCCCACTCCTGAGGCATCACAATATACAGTATAAGAATTTGACGTTGTCGGTAGAATCAAGACTGGTGCTGTGGTCAGTGCTGTCTTGAGCTTCCGAAAGCTCTCCTCGCACTCCTCGGACCATAAGAAAGGAACACCCTTCCGAGTCAATCTAGTCAAGGGTGAAGCAATAGAAGAGAACCCCTGAACGAATCGGCGATAATACCCTGCCAATCCCAGAAAGCTACGGATCTCAGTAACTGAGGTCGGTCTGGGCCAACTCTGCACTGCCTCGACCTTCCTCGGATCTACCCGAATACCATCACAGGACACCACGTGCCCTAAGAATGCCACGGACTCAAGCCAGAACTCACATTTGGAGAACTTGGCATACAGCCTTCTCCTCTCTCAATCTCTGCAATACTATACTCAAGTGCCGAGCATGCTCCTCCCGGCTACGAGAGTAGACAAGTATGTCATCAATGAATACGATCACAAATGAATCAAGATACGGCCTGAATACACTGTTCATCAGATGCATAAATGCTGCTGGGGCGTTGGTCAGCCCCAAAAGACATCACAAGGAACTCATAGTGACCATATCCGGTCCGGAATGCAGTCTTCATAATGTCAGACTCTCTAATCTTCAGCTGATGGTAGCCTGAACGAAGATCAATCTTCGAGAACACCCTAGCTCCCCGGAGCTGATCAAATAAATCATCAATACGAGGCAGAGGATACTTATTCTTCACTGTTACTTTGTTTAGCTGCCTATAGTCAATACACATCCTCATAGATCCGTCCTTCTTCTTAACAAACAGGATCGGTGCACCCCACGGCGACACACTCGGCCGAATGAACCCCTTATCTAGGAGTTCCTGGAGCTGCTCCTTCAATTCCTTCAACTCACCTGGTGCCATCCGATACGGAGGAATAGAAATAGGCTGAGTGCCTGTCACCAAATCGATACCAAAATCAATATCCCAGTCCGGCGGCATGCCCGGCAGGTCTGAGGGGAATACATCTGGGAAGCCCCTTACAACAGGTACAGAATCAATGCTAGGAGACTCAGCTCCACATCTCTCACAAAAGCTAAGTACGATAAACACCCTTTTTCAACCATCTTCTGAGCTTTTAGGAACGAAATAACACGGCTAGGGACGAAATCAGTCGAACCCCGCCACTCAATCTGAGAAATACCAGGAATGGCCAACGTAACTGTCTTAGCATGACAGTCCAATACAACATGGTACGGAGACAACCAGTCCATACCCAATATAACATCAAAATCCACCATACCCAACAATAACAAATCTGCCTGGGTCTCCAGACCCCCAATAGATATAACACAGGATCTATAGACATGATCCACAACAATCGTATCACCCACGGGGGTGGATACATGAACAAGTAAATCAAGAATACCACGAGTCGCACTCAAATGATGTGCAAAATAAGAGGACACGTAAGAATATGTGGACCCTGGATCAAATAGAACAGAGGCATCTCTGTGACAGACAGAAATGATACCTGTAATCACAGCATCGGAGGCAACTGCATCACGCTTGTCAGGAAGTGCATAGAACCGTGCCTGGCCTCCACCGGATCTCTCCTCGCCCCTGGGGCGACCACGAGAAGACTGACCTCCACCTCTACTAGACTGAGATGGTGCTGAAGAGGAGGGCCGATCCCTCTGCTGAGTCCTGCCCCTACGTAATCGAGGGCAATGTCTCCTCATGTGGCCAAACTCACCACACTCATAACATGCACCTGGTGCTGGAGAAGTAGGTGCTGCACTCTGGGCTGGGAGGGCACCAAGCGATGACTGACCCTGCTGAAATCCCTGTCGACCACGACCATAGAACCTCCGCTCTGCTCAGGGCGACCTGAATGAGAAGGTCTAGATGAGCGACCTCTGCTCTGCTGAAAATGCCCTCTATATGGAGCACCACTGAAACTACCAGAACCACAAGACCTCTTGGCCTCCCGCTCCTCCCTCTCTCAGTGACGATCCGCCTCAATGGAGCGTGCCATATCAACAACCTGCTCAAAAGATGATGACAGACTCGCTCTCTAGTCATAAGAATGCGGATAGAGTAGTTGAGGCCATCAATGAACCTCCCGATCCTCTCCCTATCATTAGGGATCATCCATGTGGCATGTCTAGCAAACTGTGTGAATCTGATCTCATACTGGGTCACAGACATGTCGCCCTGAACCAACCACTCAAACTGGTGACGTAGCTCCTCGCGACGAGACTGAGGTACATACTTCTGTAGGAAGAGAGTAGAGAACTGCTGCAATATGAGAGGTACTGCTCCTGTAGGCCTACGCCTCTCAAACTCCTCCCACCAATCAAATGCGGGACCAGTAAACTGAAAGGTAGTAAATGAAACTCTGTTGGACTCAAGAATACCAGCCGTACGTAACATCCTCTAACACTTATCCAAGAAACCCTGGGCATCCTCGCCCTCAGCGCCACTGAAATGGGGTGGCTGAAGTCTACCAAATCTCTCAAGATGATGCTACTCGTCGTCGGGCATAGCCTGAACCATATGCTCTGGAGCTGGTACAGCTGGAGGAATAACTGGTGCAACCACCTGAGCGGGGACCGCCTCTAGCGTCTGAAGTCCCTGAACAACCTGCTCAGGTGTGCGAGCTGCAGGTGTCTGCTGACCACCCCCTGTCTGAGATGTCGCTGCAGTAGCGGTAGCTGAAACTACCCGAGCCAAACCGGAACACACCGATAATATCCGGGCAAGAGTCTCCGAAGACCGGGAATAGCAATAGATATAGTCCGGCCCCGAACCGGGACCGCCGGAGCTTCAACCACCGGGGTCGCTCTCGAACCGGTACAACAGAGTGGGTCGACCGGCATCGCCTCGGCCGCCCTACCTCTAACTCTAGCACGACCGCGCCCACGGCCTCTAACAGGTGGCAATGGAGGTCGTCCACCTCGTCCCGATGCTCGCGTTCTCGCCATCTGCGAGAGAATAGAATATAGAAGTTCAGTTCTCAGAACAACAAGATCGCACGACATAGTTCAAGAAAAGTGAAGTTTTCCTAAAGGTTCGCAGCCTCCCGAGGATAAGTACAGGCGTCCCCGTACCGATCCACAAGACTCTACTAACCGGCTCAAGACTCATGAGGCCTAGTAAACCTAGGCTTTGATACCAACTTGTCACGACCCCAAATCCGGTCGTGATGGCGCCCAGCACATTGCTAAGCCAGCCCGACCAATCCATATCAACCACGGAGCTAGAAGCTCTTTTTAACCCATTTAAGCAAATTAATTAACGATATAACAGTAATACATGTAACGAAAACGGGGAACCAAGTCCCATAATACAATAACTCCCATAGACCAAGGGTCAAGAGTCACGAGCCTCTAAAGAACATAAGTGTATAAAGGTTTACAAAATACCAAGTGCGGAAAGGAATGTCAATACAAAATCCAAAGACAGTAGGAAGGAATATCGGGTCCTGCGGACTCTGCAGCTACCTCGAATATCCACAAACGTCTCCTCGCACAGCTACTGGATCACTGCTGAGAGGTACCTGGATCTGCACATAAGGTGCAGGGAGTAAAATGAGTACTGCCAGACTCAGTGGTAATAAACAAGGGTAAGACAGCGCAGATAAGAAATCGCAATAAAGCACTATGTAAAGCTATAATCAGCTACCCTGTCATAGAATCAATATCGACTGTACCTGTACCAACAAGTACCAGCAACACAGTATAACAACTAGCGTATGTAGCTAAATGCAATGCAATGCATGATATGACCGCTACGCGTGTAGCCCGACTCCAATTTTGGGTACCCGTGCTCACCGTGGGGGTTCAGACTCCGGAGGGCTCCTACAGCCCAAGCACATCTCATAGAGATATCATCGCGGCGTGCGGTCCGATCCAACATATACCTCGCCGCGGCGTGCAGACCCGATCCACTACTAGTCGACTAATATGCAGATACGACCTCGCAGGCTCAAAAGTAGTTTTTGAAAACTCTTTTATCATTTTTCGATTGAAAACAGTATGTCAAGTTCCAGAGATTGGAATTTGCATAATAACAAAATAGCTGCGGACTAGTAGTAAACTAGCATGTCTATGTGATAAGACAATGATAACGATCCTCGCGGGATCCAATAACCGGCTCACGGCCCACATGTATAATCAACCGCCCGAGAAGGGGGTTTCTCGGCTCAAGAGTGGCCATTATCAAAATATATATATATACAACCATCCGAGAAGGAGGTTCGACGGCTCTAGAATAGCCAATAATATAATATCAACAGGTTGGACTAATATATAGTCTCCAGTTCATGATCGACCCCGCACTCTCAAGAGTGTGCGTGTCTCGCCGCTATACAGCGTCACAAAGTGGTATACCGGGGTTTCGAACCCGCTGGTCATCACCCACGTCTATTACTCACCTCAATACAGCGCGACGACTATTCCGCAATGCCCTTGCCACGAGAATCAAGCTCCGTACGCGTAGAATCTGATCAAATACAGTAAAAATACAACAATTTAGGCCAATGGGACGACACCCAATCAATACAACTCAATTTACATCAAAATTCCCAAAGTTGTCAAAACCCGAGCCCCGGCCCACATTCCGAAAATTTACGAAATTCACATTTCTGGAACCCTCGTCTCAATACGAGTCTAAGCATATCAATTTTACCAAAATCGGACTCCATTTGCCCGTTCAAAACCTTGATTTTCTAAAGTCCAAGACTAGGGCTAAATCCTCCATAATTACCCCAAATTCTTCCATTTTCATGATATAATTGCATGATATTATCAATACTAATCATAATATGAGTTCATAGTTGATTACCTGATGAATTCCCTTGATTTCCTCCTCAAAATCGCCCAAAATCGCCCTTAAGCCGAGACCCCCAAATGTTAAAATGTTTCTGAAATTTTTCTAACTTCTCATACACTTACTTACAGCGATTTTCGCTTCTGCGGAACATTTTCCGCTTCTATGCTTCCGTATCTGCGACCAAAGGGTCGCTTCTGCGGTTCCAGGCCTAGCCGGCCATTTCCGCTTCTGCGACATACGGACCGCCTCTGCGCGTCCGCTTCTGCGAAGCCTCGACCGCTCCTGCGCGGAAATTTCCGCTTCTGCGGCTAAGTGTCCGCTTCGGCGGACTCGCCTAAGCGGCTAGCCTTCCGCTTCTGCGATACTCCCCCTTAGCCCTTGGCCGCTTCTGCGGCTCAATATCCGCTTCAGCGGTGCCGCACCTGCGGGCTCCTTTCCGCTTCCGCGATCCAAGCGCTTCTGCGCTCCCTTATCCGCTTCTGCGGACTCGCTCCTGCGACCACAATTCCGCAGGAGCGAAAATGACAGAACCAGAACTCTTCAACCTGCAATTTCCATGATTTTCTTCCGTTTAACCATCCGAAAACACCCCGAGGCCCCCGGGACCTCATCCAAACACACCAACACATCTTAATACCTTATTCGAACTTGCTTCAATCCTCAAAACACGTCTAACAACATCAAAACCCATAATTCGCATCGAATTCAAGCCTAAATTCCTTAAAACATTCCAAATTACACATTCCATCAAAAACCCGACCAAACGACGTCCGAATGACCTGAAATTTTGCAGGCACATCCAAAATCACCTAACGGAGCTACTGCAACTGTTGGAATTCCATTCCGACCCCCGGATCAAAATCTCACCTACCGTTCGGATTTCGCCAAAATTCAACCTTAGCCAATTCAAGCCTATTTCTACACCGGGCCTCCAAATTCAATTCCGATCGCTCCCCTAAGTCATAAATGATCCCCCGGAACTAGTCGAATCATCAGAATCCGGTTCCGAGCACTCTAACTCAATAGTCAACTCTTGGTTGACTTTTCATATTCAAGCTTCCTTCAAACATGCTATTTGTTTCATTTTCAATCCAAATCACTCCTAACTCACCCGATATACTCTAATACTGTTTTAAAAGCATAATATATGTAAATGCAAGGTAACGGGGTGGTAATTCCCATAACGACGGGCCGGGTCGTTACATATCTACAACATTTTATACAGCTTGCACATAATTCATTACCTCAACAATTGCACATATCTTATTACTTTGTCACATTTGCACATAAACTAGCCATTTCAGTGAGTCCCTACCTTATTTAACCATTTCAACATACCACATGCACATAAATGAACAATTATCAATCTAACCTTACCATTAGTTGTTTACTTAACACATGAGTCTTTATAAATCTTTCATTTATTAAGGAAAGCTCATGTGACCTAAAGTAACAACAACACATACAACTCGTGCAAAATTAAAGAAACTTCACTAGCATTAAGAAGGAATCAATTCGGACACAATGATAGTTGTTTCAAAGATAGAAAGGTCACCTAATTCCTTCTAAGCTTGATCAAACAAATGGGGATATTTTTCTCTCATTTCTTTTTCCGCTTCCCATGTGGCTTCCTCAACTTGTTGACTTTGCCACAACACTTTAATAGAGGCAAATTCCTTATTTCTCAGTTTATGGACTTGCCTATCAAGGATACCAACTAGAACTTCTTCATACGACAAGTCTTCATTAACCTCAATAGTCTCAACTGGCACGATGGTGGACGGATCTCCAATCACTTTCTTAAACATGGACACATGGAACACCGGGTAAACTAACGACATGTCAAGAGGGAACTCCAGCCTATAAGCAACTTGACCAATCCTTTGAACGATCCGATACGGCCTGACATACCTAGGACTCAACTTCCCTTTCTTCCCAAATTGCATGACTTCATTCATAGGATATACCCTCAAGAACACCCAATCATCAACTTGAAACTCCAAGTCTCTTTGGCAAACGTCCGCATAGGATTTTTGGCGACTTTGAGCAGTTTTCATCCTCTCCTGAATGACCTTAACTTTTTTATAGCCTGGTACACAAGATCTGGCCCTAGCAATTCCGCTTCACCCGCCTCAAACCACCCAATTGGTGACCTACACCTTCTTCCGTTGCCTCAAACGGGGCCATCTGAATGCTAGCATGAAAGTTTTTATTGTAAGCAAATTCTATAAGTGGTAAGTGTTCATACCAACTACCTTTGCAATCCAATACACAAGCCTGCAACATATCTTTAGGTGTCTGAATAGTCCACTCGGTCTGACCATCGGTCTCCAGATGGGAAGCTATGATGAGATTCACCTGAGTTCCAAAACCTTGTTGAAATTTCTTCCAAAAATTAGCTGTGAACTGGGCCCCTCGATCTGAGATAATAGAAAATGGAGTGCCATGAAGCCTTACTGTCTCCTTGATATATAATTTAGTATATTGTTCTGCAGTGTCAATGGACTTGACTGGCAGGAAGTGAGCTAATTTGGTGAGTCGATCCACTATTACCCAAATTGAGTTGAACTTATATTGAGTGCGAGGTAACCCCACCACAAAATCCATATTGATCATCTCATATTTCCACATTGATATTTCTATAAGCTGAGTTAATCCACCAGGCCGCTGATGCTCGGCCTTCACTTGCTGGCAATTCGAACATTTAGATATAAAGTTTGCCACATCCTTTTTCATACCGCTCCACCAGTAAATCTCCTTGAGGTCATGATACATTTTCGTAGAACCTAGGTGCACGGAATACCTGGAAATATGAGCCTCTTCCATCCCTCTCTCCCGAAGCGCATCGACATCCGAGACACATAGCCCACTTTGACATCTCAATACACCATCCTCGCCGCTGAGCGAAAATGCTGAAGTCTTGTTATTCACAACTGCTTCCTTTATCGGAGCCAATGTTGGATCCATAAACTATTTTTCCTTGATTTCTACCACCAGTGACGATTCTGCTCCATTATGCACTATAACATTCCCCTCGTCTGATGCTGAAATTCGAACCCCCAAACTAGCCAATTGGTAAACCTCCCAAGCCAGGGGTCTCTGATCCACCCCCAAATGAGCCAAAACTACCCATGGATTTTGACTAAGAGCGTCGGCCACCACGTTTGCCTTCCCTTGATGGTACAAAATGTTCATATCATAATCCTTCAGCAATTCTAACCACTGTCGCTGCCTCAAATTCAGTTCCTTCTATTTGAACAAATACTGGAGACTCTAGTGGTCTGTAAACACATCTACAAGAATCCCATAAAGATAATGCTGCCATATTTTCAAAACAAACACAACTACTATAAGCTCCAAATCATTAGTCGGACAATTCTTTTCGTATTCTTGAATTGTCTAGAAGCATATGTTATGACATTTCCGTGCTGCATCAATACACGCCCCAAACCAACCCTGGAGGCATCACAATAAACAATAAACCCCTCTGTTCCTTCTGGCAAGGCCAATACCGGTAACGAGATCAACCTTGACTTCAATTCTTGAAAACTTTTCTCACAAGCGTCGGACCACTAGAACTTAACTGTTTTTTGCGTTAATTTAGTCAATGGGGAGGCGAGGGTTGAGAATCCCTCCATAAACCTTCGGTAGTACCCTGCTAAACCCAATAAGCTAAGAATCTCCATCGTGGTCATGGTTCTAGGCTAATCCTTCACTGCTGTAATCTTTTGAGGTTCCACCTGAATCCCTTCACTAGAAACAACATGACCTACAAAGGCTACGGACTCCAGCCAAAATTCACATTTTGAAAACTTGGCGTACAATTAGTGGTGATGAAGGGTCTGCAATGATGCTCTGAGGTGAATGGCATGATCCTCCCTGCTCTGTGAGTAAATGAGGATGTCTTCAATGAATACAATCACAAAGGAATCTAAAAATGGCTTGAAAACCCGATTCATAAGGTCTATGAAAGCTGCCGGGGCATTGGTTTGCCCAAAAGGCATGATAAGAATTCAAGGTGACCATAGCGAGTTCTGAAGGCGGTCTTAGGAATATCCTATTCTCTGATCTTCAATTGGTGGTACTTGGACCGTAGATCAATTTTGGAGAAAAACTTTGCTCCTTGCAATTGGTCGAACAAATCGTCTACCCGAGGCAAAGGATATTTATTCTTGATGGTGACTTTATTAAGTTGCCAATAATTAATGCACATTCGAAGTGACCCATACTTCTTTCTGACAAAAAGAACCGGAGCACCCCACGGTCACACTAGGTCGTATGAACCCCTTCTCTAGTAAATCCTTCAGGTGCTCCTTTAACTCACGTAATTCTGCTGGCGCCAGTTTGTATGGTGGAATGGACATTAGTTGAGTATCTGGCAATACATCAATCCCGAAATCAATCTCCCTATCGGCGAAATCTCTGGAAGCTCATTCGGAAACACTTCAGGAAACTCATTCACAACTGGCACGAACTCGAGGGCAGACACATCTGAGGTGGTGTCTCTCACCAGGACCAAATGATAGATACACCCCTTCTTAATGATCTTTGAAGCCTTAAGGTAGGAAATAAACCTACCCTTTAGCACCACACCATTTCCTTTCCACTCAATAACCGGCTCGTTAGGGAACTCGATCCTCATGACTCTCGTCTAATAGTCAAGCTTGGCAAAGAACGAATAAAGCCAGCCCATCGCCATGATTACATCAAAATCTACCATTCCAACCTCAATAAGATCGGTCGTGGTAACACGACCACTTACCGTGACAACACAATTCCTGTAAATTCGCGAGGCTATAATAGATCACCAATCGGAGTCGATACAGAGAACGGCTCATGAAGCTGTTCGGGTTCATCCCAAAACTTGAAATAATAAATGGGGTGACATAAGACAAAAAGGACCCCGGATCAATAAGAGCATAACAATCAACAGCCTGAACTGACAAGATACCTGTAACAACATCTGTAGAAGCCTCAACACTCTAGCGGCCACTCAAAGCATAGAACCGGCTAGGTCCACCCCTACTACGAGCTCTACCCCTAGTTGCACCATGCCCTACTAGAGCTGGAGGATGCATTGATGATGTAGCAACTGAAGAACCGGATGACTGGGTAGATCCCCTAACCATATCCTGACTGGGTTCACGGCAGTCCCGCTAGATGTGACCTCTCACCCCGCACCTAAAGCATATCAGGACATCTAGATAGCAAGTCTCTGTATGGAATCTCCCATATTTGGGGCATGTAGGTCACCCCTGGTACTGGGACCTCACTCCTGGACGACCGGACTGACGGGACCTCCTACTATCTGAAGTTGGCCTTGAATGACTACTCTGCTGATAACCGTGCATAGATCGTGGTGCACTCACTGAGGTCTGAACATATGACTGGGATGGCCCTGATGACCCTCTCCCTAGAACTGGTCTCCCTGAGTAACCCATTGACCGAGCCCTGTTGCTACTCTCCCTTTCTGCATGAATCTTCAACTTCCTAGACTCTGTGGCATGTGCGAACCCCACAATCTTGCCATAATTCATATCTGAGTGCAAATCCGCTATAGAAGCCTCATTCACCACCAAAGGACCAAGGCCCTGAACAAATCTCCAAACTCGAGCATCCATGGTCGACACTAACTGAGGAGCATACTTGGACAATCTCACAAATTCCATGTGGTACTCCCAAACACTCATACTGCCCTATTTGAGAACCTTGAACTCAGTGGCACGGGCTACCATTGTCTCGACAGGAAAGAAGTGATCCATGAAGGCATCTACAAACTCATCCCATCTAGCCGTAGGTCTCCCCTCTTCACTGGAGTCCTCCCGCATCTCAAACCACAAACGCGCTGCTCCCTTCAGCATGTATGAGGCCAACTCTACCCTCCTCTATCTCTGTAGCCTTCATCACTCTAAGGGTCTTATATATCTCATCAAGGAAATCCTGCGGATAAGCCTCTGGGTTTGGGCTTGAGAATTCTGGAGGGGCCAATCACAGAAACTGGTGGACTATAGAACTGGAGGAATCTCCCTATCCACTGGAAGATGCACGGGCATCATGAGATATCTGGTCATGGGTGACCACTAATTGGGTCAACATATGGATGGCTCCTCTAAGGTCCGCATTAGAAACACCGGAACCAGAAGCTGGAACTGTATCAGAAATAGGAATATTCGTAGGAGGGATGGTGGCACCCTCTGCCCCAGCCGAAACAGAAACATATGGGTCTAGAATAGATGGACCGGGCAGGTTCAAGATCGGTGAGTCATTCTTACCCATGGCATCAGGTACATGATTCACAGCCACACTTGGGGTGGCATTGGCCCCAAGGCCGAGTCTAGCTTTCTTCTTAGGCGCCATATTCTAAAACTTTTGGAACAAGGCACGAATTAGACATAAATGCTTCCACTTTTTACTTTACCGCACGATATAGAATAACAAAGAAATGGGTAAATTCCTAAATGTCCGTGCAGCCCCCTACTTATAGATGTGGTCGACAACACACCGATAAGAAGGGCACTACTAGACACGGCTCCAAGACATCCTAGGAGACTTTAAAACCTTAGGCTCTGATACTAAGTTTGTCACGCCCCAAACCGAGGGACATGACCTGCGTCCGACCGGGTAGCCCCAGTCAAGCGAACATGGGTGCCTTTCCTAACCCACATGTTACCCATGTATTGTTCATTACTCATAAATCAAAGGATTAACCAGTTTATAATTGAAATCCCACTTTTACAAACATAAACAACACGCTTAATTACTTAACAAGTTTACAATTTACAACTCCTCGCATACACTTACATAAGACTATAATCCCACATTTTCTGTCTACGGGGCCTCTAAGATATAACAAGATGATACAATACTTGCCAGTAACAAGGCTCTGGCTATACCTTACACAAAATCAAAATAAGACTCCAAATTAGAAGCTCATGAGCCACGCAGGGCCCCGAGAGAAAAGGGGCTCAACAAAATGTCTAGTGGAAGGTGAAAGAGTGCTACTGCCGATGAACTGAAGTACCTGCTGCGGATCTACTTACAATCAAGACACGAATCTAGAACCCCCGGCAAAAGGGACGTCAGTACACTGAAATTGTATTGGTATGTATGGACAAGCTTTGACCCAAGTAAACCCCTAAACAAATAAGTCACAATAATAAAATAACCAACAGATACACAAAGAAATAACGATGCAAGCCAAACATGTTCCCACACTTACTTTATTTCAAGTAGTCCTCAACCCATGTACAAATAGAAATCAACAATGAAAGCAACAATCAACACACATGGAAATCACAATCAAGTCAAACAAAGGGACAAGTAGTGCCCCACAGGTTACAAACTCTTTTGCTGTCTCCTTTCACAATTTCACATCAATGATTTCATAATTGTATTCATATCTATTTCAATGGCAATTTCGATCGCTTTCCACCCTTATTACCTCGGCCATCCTTATCTCCCCCAATCTACACCTTATTACTTCGTGTTGCGGCGTGCAACTCGATCCCACCGTACAGTTTCAAATCACAACAATCACAAAAACAACCAAAACACTTCACAAAGATCACAAACAAGGGCAATAAGCAACTTACAAATTTGTTCATGTTTCCAAATATATTTCAAGCCACTACCACAACAATGTTACAATGTTTCCATATCTGACAGTACCAATCCCATTATGTTCAACAGTTCATAAGTAATTCGATTTATTTTATTAGTTTCAAACAAGAGCCAAGTATTCCATTACTACCATTGTCCCCAATTTTACCATTTACGATTTCCTTTTTCATTATTCGGTTCACACTCAAACCACACAACACATGATTAAACCAATCGAACACCCAACAACTTAATCATAAGAATTACACAACAATTCACATAGCTATCACATACCAAATAATTTATATACAAAAAGGCGATTTCACAAGGAACAAAGTTAGCCATACATTCCTGGAGCCAAATTTCCTTTCTTTTATCTCTTATTTTCAATTCACCCAATTTCTCTTATATTGCCAACTCCGCTTTTGCAAACTCCTACTTCTATCCAACTCCTTTTTTACTAAATTTCAAGTATAAAGAACATGCATGAGTGTTTAACTTCCATTTCCAAAAGCTCATGCAAGAAAATATTTCTTTCCTTTCAAATATGAAAATTAAGGAAAAATGGTTAGGGTTTTTACCTTAAGAATTTGGGGAAAAAGACACTTGCCCACGAATTTTGACCAAGCTATTAGAAAACAATCTTTGAAGATGTTAGGTTTCTCTCTCAAGAATCTCTCTTCCCTCTCTCGTATTTTGCTAAGAAAATATGAAGAAATAAAGTGTTGGGGTATTTTATTAAAAAAGAGACCGGGTTAAAATTTTAGAAAATTTGGGCCGAGTCAAATCTGCGATCGCCGAATTAGCATGTGGTCCGCATAATGGACCGCAGAATTATTCTCAAAAATCACATGTTCTGTCATGATCTACGACAAGAATGTGGTCCGTATTTGTGTTCTGCGGTCGCATAATGCGCCGCAGAGTTGACCCCCAAAATCCTTAAGGAATTTATGCGATGGTTTTGCGGTCCGCAATTTTATTTTGCGATCACATATTGGACAATATTTTCAACACCAATTTTGGCAAACCTTCTGATACACTTTGTGGTAGGAATGCGGTCTGCATAGCAGATCTGCGACCGCATTCTTGACCGCATAATTGATATTTTTTGGAAAAATTTATTATTTTGATTTTTAAAGGTTGGATCACTACCAAGGTCTGAACCGCGGTGAGCTTGCGAGCCGTGAAGAATTCTACATATTCCTAACACAATATTCGGACCATGACACCATGAGCTACTAGGTTTTAAGCACAAAATTTTATGGGGCCTTACACCCCCTATATAAAAGGGATTCTGATTATTTTGTAAGGGACTGGTGTTGTTACAAAGGCGCTACATAGAATATACTCTCTCTTTCTTTTATCTCTAATACACTCTCTTGACATTGTTGCTCTATTTTATTATCTTCATACTTGTTCCACATTCACTGCTTATTTATTGCTTATTATTGGTCATAAAGAGTTTCCTTTAATATTATTGCATCTGTTAGCCCTTCCTCGATTCCCCCTGATAGCTCGAGCTCGAGCTTGGGACCCAACCTCGAGCCTCCAAATCGACCAGCTCGAGGCCACGAACAACTATCTCTCAGTTCAATTACTGCTTTATTTTCGCTCGCGTCTCACCCTTAAACTACACACACATAGCATCAACTGCTCCACAACTAGCATAAAAATAGATCACGTATTTTTAGAGCCCCATTAACAGATTTAATTATTATTAGCATTTTCACGGTAAACAGCTTCGCCCCTACCTACACATCGATGAAAAATTATATAATCATAGATGATCATGTTTTGAAATACACCACTTCTAATCACTGTGTTAGTTCTTTTTAGATACAGTGCATTTCAGTTTGTAATACTTCAGTATTGTGAATAAATGGCACTTATCTTGGTAAATTGTTAATTCGGAGACGTTGACCATGATCATATTGATACATTATGTGTCATGGCCGAAAATTCAACTAGTTATGATGGTACCTAACCGCGCCCACTAGGTAAGTCAAATAACAACAATCTGATTTAATTAATATTTAATTGACTCTAATACACACCCCAAAGACTAGTAGAATAAATTATCAGCTTCCAAGATCAGAATTTACAAAGTTGGTGTGGAATAAAATACATCATTTGTTTAAAAATACATGCATAGATTTTGAAATCTAAAGCTACTAAGATCAAGAGGCAGCTATGACCAGAACGCAGGTACATCTCCAATGCTAGCTCCCGCCATACATAGCAACATCAGCATCCAAATTTGTACGCAAGGTGTAGAAGTGTAGTATAAGTACAATCGAACTCAGGTACTCAATAAGAAACAAATCTAGCCTTAGGTTGAAAGTAGTTATGAGCTTGTGTCAAGGTCAGAGTTCACACCAATAACCAGTAGCATCTTATAACAATATAATTAAAACAAAATAAGTAATAACTCAATAATAAAATGCTCAGCTTGTTCAATATTATGGGGAAAAATAGATATTTTCTTTTCAAGTATAACATAAAACTTAAATATTTTGTCAAAAATCAGCGAAAATATGAGCAAGTCTGAAATATGTGACTTCTCTTAAAAATTTTAACAAGTAAGAATTCATTATCAGATGGCATGAGGAAAAATACCCTTTATGCCTACATATCAAGTACGCATGTTTAATGCAATGCAGCACAATGATGAACTCATGCACTCACACTCTTAGTGTACTCAATCTCACATATCAAGGTCCGGATCAACAGAGACAACTCACGTGTTGCACGATCAACTCACTTGATCTAGTATCAATATTAGGATATGCATCAACAACTGACGTGCTGCACAGATAAATCACATGCTAATTATATCAATCGATGGATCCGCACGAACAACTCACGTGATGCACAGACAACTCATGTGCTAATAATATCAACAGATGGATCCGCACGGACAACGTGTTGCACTGATAATTTACGTGCTAATAATATCAACAGAAGGATCCACACGGACAACTTACGTATTGCACGAAAAACTCACAATAATATCAATAGATGGACCTGAACGGATAACTCACGTACTGCATAGACAACTCATGTGTTATAATAAGCCAATATGGCATGATGCGGCGTGCAGCCCGATCCCATAATAATAAAGTAAATAAAGCGTTATGGCATGTTGTGGATTGTAGTCCGATCCCATAAATATCCTTACAATCAGGCCCTCGACCTCACTCAGTCATCAATCTCTCCAGTCTCTCTGGCTCAAAATGTCATGAAAATCCGTCTAAAAATAATATGATGTATCAATAATTAGCAACAGAGACTAAGATATGATATGAAATAAAATGAACATGACTGAGTATGAAATTATAATTTAAATAAATAATTCAATAATAATATGACCTTTGTTGGTAATAACGGCATATAGACTCAGCACGATTTTTAACATGATTCTCAGCTAAATATTTTTAACACATGGGAGTACATAGATAATGCCAAGATTATTTGATTACGAATTCTACAGAATCAATTACGTCACATATTTGTATGGTGCTCGCGCACACGCTCGTCATCTAGCATGTGTGTCACCTCTAAATAATTTATATAACACGTAATTTAGGGATTCATACCCTCAGATCCAAACTTAGAAATATTACTTACCTCACACCATGCAGTTCATTATTCCAATAATCCTTTTCATCGCAATTCGGCATCCGAACGCCTCGAATATAGTCACAAATAATTCAATACAATCAACACAAAGTGTAGGACTCAATTCCATATGAAAATGTTAAATTTCATAATAAATCCAAAAAAAAGTCAGTAAAAAGTCAACTGTGGAGCTCACGTCTTGGAATCCGACAAAAGTTATAAAATATGAATGCTCATTCAACCACAAGTCCAACCATACCAAGTTTACCAAATTCCAACATTAACTCGAACTTCAAATCCTCAAATCTTATTTTCAAATACCTAGGCCCAAATTCTCAAATTACACCTCAAAACCATGTAATCTAACTGGAATATTCGATGATAATTCAATATTATTAAGTAAAGATGATCACAAATAACTTACCTCAAGATTTTCCGTATATTTTCTCTGAAAAATCTCCCCAAGCCATATTATTTCACCCAAAAATAATGAAATGAGCTAAAAATAAATACATTTTCATCACTAAAAGTCCATTTCCTGTCACTAAAATCTATTTTGTGTCACTAAAGGTCCACACTAGAACCTGTTTGCACCAACAATTTATTTTTTCATAAAAGGCTCTAACTCTATCATACGAATTTAGAATTCGACGATTCTTGTTCCTATGAGTCACATATAATAATTCAAACCTATTTGTTCAATCGCAACTCAATTTGGAGCTAATTTGGTCAATGTGATACTGACTTCGCTCACAATTAACTCATGTTTCACGCTACAAACTCAATCACGACTTGATAAAATTTGAACAAACTTTTAAGATCATTCTTATAATTCATTATCAAACACAATCGCAACCTCGTTGTATTTTAAAATTAAATACATTCACTATGTATATTATGTTCTACTTTAACGTTTGTATTAAGAGAATTTAAGTGTTTATATGCTATATTCATGCATGAATACATGGGTATTCAACTGTATTAAAAAAATACAAACCTTTGAAATACATAAATACAAACAATAAAGTAATGCATTTATACAAAAATATAATATATTTGAGTGAATTTGTACATAATAAAATTTATTTCTATCATTATATGTGACTAAATAGCTAAATAGAGAAGAAAGTTCGACAGAGATGCCATTTTCCGACCCAGCTGTCACACCTCCTTTTTTTATATACTACTATACCCGTGAGGGCGCAGAGGAGTTTTTCCAATTTAAGGACAGTTGGAATGGGATTAGTTATTTAAATTTTTAGAGTGTCCACTTGAGAATATAATGGTGTCCCAAGTCACTGGTTTAATCCCGAACCGAGGAAGTTTGACTCTGTTACAGTCTGCGAACTAGAAATCTAGATAAAGAATTCTATTAACCCGGGAGAAGGTGTTAGGCACTCCCGGATTCTGTGGTTCTAGCACGGTCGTTCAACTGTTGTTTGATTTTATCTGGTTTCAATTATATATTTTAATCATGTGCATTAGTTTTTCGCTTTGGAATTTTAATAATTGTAACATCGTGAAAATACATCCTTGACCACACCGTACCAGTACGATTGTGGCTTTGGATATATTTCGAATTCGTTGGGAGTAGGATTTGGGTCATATAAATGTGCACCCGTTCAAGTGAATGTATATTAAAGTTGTGCCTAACGGTGTGTATTCTTTGTTAATTTGGGAAAGATCATGGAATTAGCTAAACGATCCTTTCGGGTCTAAAGATCCTATAATTGTTATTTGAGGGCCCCATGCATTCTTGCCTTATAACGAGGCTCATCTCATTCATATTTTTAGAGGTCAAACCTAGGGTGTGCTATGTTTTCTATTACTTTTTTTACCTTATCTAAATAATGACTAATGCTATCTAATTATGGTTTGTATTAATACCTTTATGTCCGGGCCCTCATATGATTTGGGCCTGGAAATTGGTCCAGCAAGGGTAATGCACGACTGTGCACGAAATTCATCTCTTATAGACACTGAAGCCCTTCGTGATCGGATCTGGGCCTTTTACCTAATCAGGCCCAGGTCATTAACAAATCCAAAACAGGCTCAAACATTATCATTAATTAAATATTTAAACGGATATTATGACTGCTGTATCAAAAACTAATTAAAGCATTTAACACTGATATATATTTGAATACTACTGTTTAGTCACTCAGATTAACTAAGTCTGATCTCCATATTATTTATCAGTCAAGACACTACTTATTAAGATGCAGAGTTACCTTATTGTTTTTGCTTAACTAGAAACATTATTCTAAATCTTCAACCAAACACATTCGAATTACAATCTGCATTTCATTCATTCTTAAACTCCTGTTTTACACCATCCAATTGAGTTTTAACGCAAGTTTTATAACTAAACAAGTTTAAATGATGCTAATCCATTAACACGATTTAAATTTTAACTAATTCATATTTTTCAAATTAATAACTACCAATTCAAAATTCAATTAACAAAATATCTCGGCATTTTTGTATTACACTTCTGATTTCAGCACATATGCGAATCTATAAGTAAATTAACTAAGTTTTAGCTGGTTTTCAATTTTAGATCTAGGTGGTCATTTTGGCTGATCTATTTAGTGTTTTCCTATATTACTATCTACTACTACTATAAATCTGAATTTAAGTTCGTACTGTCCAAGTCCATATTACAAACAAAATCCTAATGAATCACATGAACTCTAAATGTCTACAGCTATGACAGAAATGGAAATATAAGTACAAATGGGAACAAATAAGAATTTCATTTCTTCAAAGAACTTCAGTTATATCATTGAGAGGTAGTAGTGTACCTGATTAAATTGAGAAGAAAACAATGAGTTCTAGGGGAGTGAAGGAGAAGAAAATCAGCGATAGGCAGCAATCCAAGTATCAACAGCAATGAATGCAAATTAATACAACAATAGGCGCGATTTCAGAGTAGAAAACCCAGCAAATTCAACCAAACTAGAGTAGAAGACCTAGTGAATTCAACCAAACAAGTGAAGAATAACAAACAAAAATTCAAAATATCACTCCGAACAGCAGCAATAAAGCGGTAACAGTATTTCAGTGTATTTTGTGTATTTCAAATCTTCTGAACCTTTTTAATAAGGCCTAAAGGGGCCTATTTATATAGTAGAATTGGAGGAAAATTTGAATTAGATATTCATATTTCCCACCCCTACTCTTTTGAAGTATTTTCAGTTTAGTCTTAGGTGAATTAAACATGCATACACTTGAACCCCTGCTAGAAGGTTCTAGGGTATTCTCTATTGTTCTATATAGGCGTAAATGCCTTTATTACCCCACTTGCTAATATTTACTACCTATTTACCATTTAGTTATACCTATCATTCCCTTTATTGCTTAACTAATTACATCAAAACTAAGCCTATTTGTCTTTTATACCCTTAATCTTTCCAAGTTATTTTCAGAATATCATTTACCCATTCCTCTTTTGCCCATGTGTTTTGTGTTTATTTACCCAACCAGCCTTTAGGTTAGTTAGACCTTTGAGCAGTCAAAAATCAGAACAGTATTTAACAAATAACCCCAATACTTAGACATTATATTATAGCCAATTCAGAGCTAAGTAACCCCTTCTCCGAAATAACCACTTTGCAAACATAGCCGCAAATAACCTTTTAATTAATCATGGATACATACAAGTCAAAAGTCAAAACTGTATTGAAATGATAGCCAACATTAAGTAGTTTGTACAAATATAGCCCTAATACGACTAATTACTCAGAAATTCAGAAGAGTCAAGAGTCAAGTTGTATTGCAATAATAACCAACATTAAGTAATCTTGCAAATATAACCCTAATATGGCTAAACACTCGATTAATCAGGACTCAGTGGAACAATTTGATAATGGATGAATCCAATTAATCAAAACATTCAATCGAAATTTATATCTATCAAGGAAGAACCTTAAACGACTACAAAGCATGCGATTTAACAAGTGACTTAAATCAAAAAAGAGAGCAAAAAGTCGATTTCATGTACAAACAGAAAAACCTTTGAGCATGCAACAGATTCGGGCTAGTAAATAATATAGATAAAAGAATAACAAGTAGCAAAGTAGAGTAGAACAAGGTTTGGGGCTACTTATCTTTTCTGTTACTTTTCGTTTTCTTTCTCTCTTTATTTTCCTTCTAGAGTCTTGTTTATTGTGAAAAAACGGTATTTTAAAGACTGGTGGTTTGACTGGGGTGGTTTTTGGTTTGGGGGTATCCGCCGGAGTAGGGTTTCGGCGGGATAGTTTTTGATATTCGAAGGGCTGGGCTCATATTCGAGGGAAAGTGGTTGGATAGGGTGAAAGAGGGGCTCAGGGTGGTTCTAGGGTGTTATTGGTGGAGGATGGTTCAAAGAGTGGTGATCGCCGGCTAGGATTCCGACGACCTATTTTTCAAGATTCAAGAGGTCGGAAAAGGTTTTGGACAGAACTCAGATGATGCGATGAAAGAGGATGAGGGGAGGGTTCAGGGGTATGAAAATTAGTCGCAGAAGATGACTAGAAGGAGACCACCGGTAGGGTTCTGGTGGCCCAGGTGGAGAGGGGAGAAAGGAAAGCATGGCGGCTAGGGTTTGGGGTTCTGATGCTGAAGGGTGTATGTCACGACCCAATTCCGGTCGTGATGGTGCCCAACACTAAAGCTAGGCTAGCCAAACAAACAATTGTTTTCACAATCAAATATCAGTCCCAAATGGACAACTCAAGAAAAATACACGAGTCAATAAATACTCCAATAATAATAATATAAATAAATACTGAGAAGTGCGAGAACGAAATAACATACCTAAAGATTTGGGGTCACTAGTCTAGAGCCTCTAAACAAAATCGAATAGTAATAGAAAATACTGAATAGTACTCAAGTCTGAGACATATAATGATAACTGAATGGAATGAGAAGCTAGGTTCTACGAACGTCGGCAGCTACCTCAGCAACTCGAAATAACTCTGGTAGAAGCTAGAGTGCTCGTCTATCCCTCCTGTGTACCTAAATCTGCACACAAAGATGCAGGGAGTAGGGGTGAGTACTAAGTACTCAGTGAGTAAAAAGTATATATTAATAGCTGAAAGCAGGAAATCCACAGAATACCACAGAGTAAAGCTAAACTACAGTCCGATTCTTCATATGAACTAGCAACAAAAGTACAATACAATTAACACTGATAATTCAACAAATAAAATGCAATGCAATGCACATGATCGCTACGGCGCGTAGCCCAATCTATTTAACATCGACGGCGCTCACTGGAGGTATGTACAGACTCCGGAGGGGCTCCTACAGCACAAGTGCAATATATTATCTACTGCGGCGTGCAGCCCGACCCTTACATCATCTGCTGCAACGTGCAGCCCGATCCATCCTCAATCCACAACATGCATATAAGTCACACAACAGTTCACATTATTTATCTCCAGGTTCCAGTTCATTAATAATGAAAATACATTAATTTCTATTTAATTTTCCAAGAATAGGTGACTTAGCATTTTAATGTGGTCATTTCAAACCAGGACCGAGATTAGTGATTAAATAAATCAAGCTATCACATATATATCTATCCCCTAGAGATACTACATGTAGGCACAAGGCCCCAAACATGGCTTACAACCCACAAATATATCTAACACGGTGTGTGTTTCTATCACATATAACATGTTATTCATATCCGGGATGGACCAAGTCTCAATCCACCATCATCATCAATCCCGCACCTGCCACGGGGTGCGAGCCACGCCTTACTAGCGTCACAATGTGCTAAGCCGGAGTTTCAAACCCTCAGGCTACCATATACACTAACTACTCACCTCTATCCGGTCGTGGACTCGTCCGCGATGCCTTTTCCCTTTGAAATTACCGCCTCGTTTGCCGAATCTAGTCAAAACCATAGCAATTATATAAATACGGGTCAAAGAAACATAACACAATCAAATTTGCTTGAAAAATGCAATAATGCACCAAGTTGGTAAAACACAGGCCCCGAGTCCGCTTCTAAAACAATTCCGAAAATCATACCAACAGATTCCTCGTCTTGGCACCGTGCATATAAAATTTATCAAAATCGGAGTTCGAATGGCCTTTCAAAACTCAAAATTTTGTTTTCATAATCTAGGCCCTAGTTCTTCACAATTTCTACCCAATTTCATGAGTTTTGATGTTAATTCTAGCATATAATCGTGTTTCTGAGTCAAGAAACTCACCTCCAACGGTTACCCGTTGATGTCACCCTTCAAAGCTCCCAAAACCCTTTCTAGCCGAAGTGAAAATAGTGAAAATATGATTAGGGTCGCGTCTGAAATTAATTAAAACTAGTCTTCTCATACGACTCCTTCTATGCGATTGCATAGAGCAAATTTTCTAGGTCCTAAAATTCCTTCTCTGCGATCGCAGGACTAGCCATGTGATCGCATAGCTTTGCCCCTTACACTATGCGATCGCATCAACCCTTACGCGATCGCACTATACATTTTCATCAAACTATGTGATCGCACTCCCCTTCACACGATCGCATAGAGTAATTTTCCACCCCCTTTTGATCCTTCTATGCTATCGTAGACTTGTCTATGCGATCCCATAGAACAAAAACGGTATGCAATTTTCTGCTGCATTAACATGTTCAAAACTTGCCCGTTGGGCATCCGAAATCATCCCGAGGTTCCCGGGAGCTCAACCAAAAACACAAATATATCACATTACTTCATTCAAACTTGCTCGCAACATAAAAACACCATCATAAACATCAAATTTACCTATTTCACACAAATTCAAGACTAAGTTTATTTAAAACTTCCGAAACTAACATTCGATCTAAAACCCGACCTAAACACCTCTGAATGACCTGAAATTTTGCACGCATATCCAAAATCACCTAACAGAGATACTGCAACTCTCGAAATTTCATTCCAAGCCCCGGATCGAAATCTCACCTATTCGGTTTTCGCCAAAATTCAACCTTAGCCAATTCAAGCCTAAAACTATACCGGACCTCCGAATTCGATTCCGATTGCTCTCCTAAGTCATAAATGATCCCCGAAAACTAGTCAAATCATTAGAATTCAATTCCGAGCTGTCTAACTCATCGGTCAACATTTGGTTGACTTTTCCAAACTATTCTTCTCATAAAGAGGTTTATGGCTCATTTCTATCTAAAGTCTCTCCGATTTGCTTCTAACTCTCCAAACACATATATATTAGCATATTAAGGTATTAAATGAAGAAAATGGGATGATAAATCCCGTAACAACGGGTCGGGTCGTTACAGTGTATAATGAACGAATATACATCAAGTGTATCGTTATATTAAAAATGTATACGTGATTTCCAGCCGTTGGATGAGACTAAACGAGTGGACATGATTCACTAGCCATTAAACGACACTATGTGATTTGAATGAGGCATTTATCTCATCCGTTAGATTAGTTAATTGAACGGTCCTGATCATTTCGGATTAACGGCGTCATTTTAATTATTATACGACCATTGTTTTGGTCCGTTTGATTCAGCTTTTCAGCGTTCTAGATTTGACTTCTTTAAACGATGTTGTTTGGTTTGTGTATAGGCAGGCTAGTGTTTTCCTTTGGGCCAGGACTGTGTAATGTGTTAAATGGGCTGGTGAATTTTGTAATTTGGCCCAAATACTATGTATTTTGTATTATTCTTTGTATTATACCTTATATTTTGTATTTTCATATTGTATTTTATTTATTATTTTCTTGTATTGTATATATTTTTGTTTTTTCTGCATTTCATTACAAATGTATTTATTATCTCTTGTATTTTATATTTTTCTTTTAATTTTTCTAATTTTTATAGAATTAAGAGTAATTTTCTGATATTTTGGTATTTTCTAATTAATTCAAATAGTATTTTTTGTTTTAATTTTCTTTGATTTTTTTAAAGAAATAAATATAAACACTGGTATTTCTACACAATGATCAATAAATTTTACACAAAAATTACTTTTATATATTTATTTTGGACTTATTTGCTTGGGGCAAGAATCACGTGCTCACAGCTGCCCCTCTTTGCTCGGGAACACGCAGAGTTTCAGTGCAAAGATAAGTGAGCAGTAATGAGGGATTTTTGCCCATTCGCGTATTCCATGTGAAGAATTTTTATAAATTTTGACCGCATCCTGCTTCAAGGATTGCCTACATATCCTGGGCTAAATATAAATCAGGTCAGTGTAGTTCTGGAATGTCTGGTAGTTGAAACTATCAAAGAGCTGTGACTCTATTATTGTTGCGTGTTATTGCTGACAGCTGATCTCCTTATTACACCGTGGTAAAAAAAGAAATTAAGCTAAACTATGCTCCATAATTTACAAAATCCCAGCTATATCTTTCAACTGGTTCTTGTGTTTCATTTGCATCTTCCATTCTTCGAGAAGACTACTGCTTGCAACTTTCTTCAAATGTATTCCCTTGTTCTTCAGGTGGGCGCCTGCAAGCAAAACTTGAAAGGTATTCCCTTATTCTTCAGGTGGGCGCCTGATTGCAAAACTTGAAAAGTATTCCCTTGTTCTACAGGTGGGGCGCATGCTTACTATTAAAATAAAGAAAACTTTCTGTCCCAATATGGAGTTTTAAATATATCATGCTATTAAATGTCAGCTTAATAAAAAAATCATTTGAAAAATATTCCCTTGTTATCCAGGTGGGCGCCTGATTACGAAAAATATAAAAAATATTCTCTTGTTATCCAGGTGGGCACCTGATTGTAAAAAACATGAAAAATATTCCCTTGTTATCTAGGTGGGTGCCTGGCTACAAAAAAATTGAAAAATATTCTCTTGTTATCCAGGTGGGCGCCTGATTGCAAAAACTTAAAAAAATATTCCCTTATTATCCAGGTGGGAGCCTGATTGCAAAAACTTGAAAAATATTCCCTTGTTATTGTAACGACCCGGCCGGTCATTTTGGAAAACATTACGCCCCAATCCCCAATTTAACTGTTTCCCTAAGTTCATTTCTGCTATTGTGGTTTACCGGGAGAGTCGGTTCTGAAATTTGGAGTATTTTGGGACACTTAG